>OMOU01042348.1:0-12890 GCA_900312585.1 Malacocephalus occidentalis
GCAATCTGCCAAACGGCTTTGTGCAGACATTTAGCCCGTTGCAGCTGTGAAAGTCACCTGCGCATTTCAATCCAGGGAGGGCAGTGTGCGTGCGTGCGTGCGCGTGTGTGTGTGTGTGTCCGAGACATGCACCCCAGCGTGTAGCACCGCTCGGCCAGCAGGCATCAGATGGCCACGCAACACAGTAATCAGTGACTCAACAATCTGGAGTTCTCATTTCGGGTTCGGAGGATGATGTTGGTGTTTTCCCCACAAAAGGAGACGAGAGGAAAAAAAGCTTTCACTCAAGCCATTGTAAATATAGGCAGAATAGGTCAATGTTAATATTGAATAGTCCGATATTGCTTGGTGGAAAAGCAGAGGTACAGATCCAGCCAGGAATCTGTAGAATGAGCCACCAATTATTTCAATTCCAGCTACTGTTGGAATTGCATCACTCTCCTTCTACTGCAGGACGATAACCTTGTGAAATACTTGGAGTCAGATTTTATGTGCAGTACGGGACTGTAAAATGCATCTCATGCCAAGCCATTCTTAACCACTACTCACTGCCAAATGTCCCTTTTTAAAAAGGGAACATATCAACAGAGACCACCTGGTTCAAGAAGGTCAGCATTAAACACAAATAATGAAGTGATCCTTAATGCGGATCAGCATCGTGATTCTCCACCCCAATCATACTGATGGCCAGAAGTGACCACTATAAATAAAATACAGCTTTATTGAAATTAAAATGGATTGTAATTCCTCCCATCAAGACAGGCAGCCAAAAGAAATGGCCAAAAATAGTTAAACATTTGGGGCTGTATTCAAAAAACATTTTATCTTGGCAGCAAGTGGCAAAAGTTCCTCGCCAAGAGTTTCCTCTTAGCCGAGAAGAGAAGTGGCGGGGTTGACCTCGTCACTAGGTCATGTTTCATGAACAAGCTTACTTCCTATGCCCACAATGAATGGCTGATAGGGGATGGGGATTTGTCAGCGATTTACAACAGAAACACAGTAGGAGGAGGTGTTACGTTGTCATCCAAATAAAGACAAAAATGTAGGCCAAGTGTCAATGAAACCAAGAATAGAGGCTACTGACTAGTCAAGTTCAGCTTGTCAGATATGGTTCTGAAGTGAGCATTGTAGCTGGTGGACATGAAGAGGAAAACAAATTAATTATCAGCTGATGCATTACTACATTTTCCCCTAGAGTGGACAATCTTGAGTCATTATTGGGCATTTCTGTTTGTTGCTCTGCATCCCTGGCTAGCTACTATGATCATGATGTCTGCACAAATAAGGAGATACCTTTATAAAAGCTCAGCATCATGTCCGAAAATGCTTAAATGACGTGATTACGAGGCGGACAACCTGGCAGCAGCCAGTTTGGGCTAGTTTGTCATTCGGTATTGATGTCTCCTTGATTAAGTTTAGTGCTCAGACGCTTTGTGAGATAATCTTTGAAGAATGTCAGTCTTAATTTTAGGACTCCTAAGTTTTTGGTCAGAGTTTCTCTTGAATCAAGTTCGGACAAGAGTTGAGCAGTTCTGGCCACTCCTAAGACAGCCTTAAAGTCTTAAAGCGCTAATCAAGGATTTCCATTTTGTGCCCTTTGGTGACACCTACGGAGAAAATCAACAATTGCATCCAAACTGTGTCACATAGGTGACATCAGTCGGCAGTCTTACAGCTACAGCTTTGTCCTTCCTTCCAACCATAGCAACCCTCCAATCGGTGCCGCGACCCCTCCAAATCTCCTCAATGATCTCCGTGATGTGAGAGGGGGACTCTGGACTTGCCAATCGGCAGTCAAGAAAACTGAGACCATTCTGGCCTACGCCACCCTCCAGTCTCTCCACTTCTTTTTTTTGCCCCTGGCCCTCTGGGCGAGGTGGGGGAACAGGACTCCTCATCTCTCCAACGTGGTCATACCAAGCCCTTTACCTGGAACACCTGACCATATCTGCACTTGACTCCATGCTGTGTCCATGACCCTTCCATTCAGACTTTGACAAGATGGATGCCCTCCTCAGCCGTTTTCCTGAAGATTGCACCCCACTTGTCGTTCTGTTGATTTCAACATCCAGCCAGAGAATTTAGTCACCTGAAATTAAAGTATTTTTTGCCACATTCTGCCTGACGCTCTCTCGCCCTTCTCCCACAGAGCTGGGAACCAACTCACCCTTGACTTAACTTTAACTCTTCACAAGTTCTTGCACCACTCTGTTACACCCCTCCCTGTATCTGGCCACCATTTTTTCGCTTTCACCCCCCCACTACTCCACAGTCACCTCCCCTGAAAACTCTGTTCTACACTCCACAAACCTTCCTCTCCTCCTACCTACTCCCCAAACACCTTCCCCTCCCTGGCTGTCCGAAGCTCTATGTGCTTGTAGAAAAGAGCTGCGGGCAGTCCGGCCTACAAGGCTGTCAGCGGAACTGCCCCATACCTACCTCCAAACATTAGTCAGACCCAGCCCGAGTGCTCCACTCAAGAACTTCGGCTAGATGACTGGTACCACTTTCACCAAGAACATGCAAACAAAGTCCCAACTCTTCTCTGTTCTGGCACCGCAGTGGTGGAATGAGCTCCCAGCTGATGGATGCTAGAGTCACTCACCAGCTTCTGCAAGAGACTCATGACCCAACCGAGTTCACGTCGGTATTATTAATAGTACTTGCACTCCCAATGGCACGCCTGCCCTTATCCCAGCGATTATGCAGGCAACCTAGCAATTATGAAACTCGTTAGCCGTGCAACTATGAACGCTTGAAACCTGCTCTATTGTTATTTACCACAGCTATATATTGCCGTCTCCTTCAACACATGTACTCCATGCAAGTCACTTTAGATAAAAGCATCTGCCAAATTCCCTAAATGTAAATGTTTACTCTAGCAGAGACTGAAAAACAGCACGTCACTTCCGCTTATGCTCTCTGGCGGACATCCATGGGACCAATCACTGCTGGCAAATGAGTGTTTTAAATCTTGCACAGGAAACGCAGCTCCGCTTACCATAGGCTCAGTCACCATTGTGCCAACTCGTTCACTGATAGATTAAGAATAAGCTGACATTTCTTTACAAGAAGATCTTCAAGATCATGACTTTACACGCCAAATACAAAGGATGCAGAAGCCTCCATCTCGGTTGCGAAGGCACCAGTTTTACTGGATCTTCTTCTGGGGCCTAAGTTCCTGCAGAGTAAATGGAAGTGGGCATGCATCTCCATAGCGATACCTGTGGTACATCTGCAGGCCGAGGGTACTGGCTAAATGCGATGTCTTCGGCGTCCTTGCCCCGCTCGCGACGGCCAAAGGTGTAGGCCAGGTTGTCGCCCTCTGTGCAGAGCTCCTCCTGGAAGAGGTTTGGCGTTATGCCCAGGTTGTTGCAATGGCTCCAGTGAAAAATAAGTGGCGTCAATTTGCTGCATAGTGGGAGGTTTTTTCCCCTTTTCATCCCTGTCTTGTAACAAAGCAAAAGCCTTCCCTAGCAATACCTGAAATGACACGCGTGGACATGGATCTGGGGTGTCCAGGCCGGCCATGTAGCAGACGGTGGGGAAGATGTCCACCAGCTCCACCATGTTTCTCACCACATTCTCGGCTGGAGAGAGCGAGCAAGCGAGAGAAAGTGAGAGAAGCGGGAGAAAACGGCGCACGTGAGGACGTGCACCTTATCAGTCACACGTCATGACGACATTGGAGCATGCATTCAGAAAGGAGAGTGTCTGGGAAATGAGAGCAGCCTCTTTTAAAAGCACCTTCAAGGTCCTTGCACCAAAAATGCCCAGACTCTTTAACTTATCGAAATTGTTATTATAACCTGGCATGACAAAAATCCACCTGTTCTCTCGTAGCTGATGGACAGGAACAATAGTTAGCTAGCTTCAAGTGGTTGGCTGCCTTCATGACGCAGAGCGGACAGTAAAGCGCCCCATTTTCATTTGGACGGCCATATAAAACAATACATCAAATATTAAGATAGTTGTAACCACAAAATCAAGCATTCCTCAAGTAGTACATTCAAATTCAAGCATATTCCCAACCTTGAAAACATAACATGTTATACAACTGAACCGAAGCATTTTCTAAACTTTCCAGACCCTGCAGTTGTGTCATTCAGCAACACCTTACCCTTAAATGTGGGCTTTGATTGGTCAAACACGTTGATGAAAGGGAAGATGGACTCCGCCCCGAGCCAATCAGGGAAGAAGGTGACACCGGGAACGTAGAACATGAGGGGAACCTGAGTCGCCACATCAAAGTTGGAGTATTTGGCCCACTCGCCATGTTCCCCTAGCGACCAGCCTGCCGATGGGGAGAAGTACCGCATCAGAGAAGGGGATCTGGGAGACGTTGTCACCTTATTTTTGCAACATTAGATAAACTTGAGTAACTCCTTCAAAACAGTGCACACCCACAACAGTTTCAAATGTTAAAGAACAAAACAGCCAGAAAATGCCAATTCTGAACATCCAACTTTGTTTTGTCATCAATCAATTCCAGGTCCAGGCTTTTATTCCAGATACCGATAAACAGCAACGGTAAAAGGAGAGTTCTTATTGTGTTCAAGGGGTGACAATAATCCCCCCCCAAAATTAAAATGGACAAATATAGTCTGCTGCAAATCAAACAACAATTTTATTGTTTGAATTGCACACACACTCTGAAGAGAGATTGCTTGAGATTTTTTGGTGCCGCTTCCTCTTTTTAGAGAGGAAGTGAGTGTGTGCCATCCACGTGTGATTTCTGGGTCAAAGGAGGTGATGGTAGAATTTTAAAATGTATAAGCAGTCTTTGCCAAAGGGGTAAACGCTGTAACTCTGCAAGATGCGCCACGCAAGACTGATTTCCTGTCACCACACTGCCATCTAGTGGAAGGCTGATGGCAGAAATGTCTTTCACTTGACTTGCAGCTAATGTTTTATTGATTATCAATATGCATTTCATGACAATGTAGATTTTTGATCGCTCCTGTTCAATCAGGGCATCCCTTGCGTGTTTGTGCGTGTGCCTCACCATGATCCGATGAGAAGACCACCATGGTGTCGTCAGTGAGCCCCATGTCACCAAGAGCCCCGAGCAGCCGGCCTACCTGGGCGTCCAGGTAGGAGACGGCAGCAAAGTAATGCTGACGGATACGCAGCTGCAGACATATTACAGAGGGACAAACTGTACAACAACAACAAAGAGCCATGCAGCACACGATGTTTGTTTGGAATTCTCCTCCCTAAAGGCCCGGTCACACTACAGCGTATCGTACTAGCGTATGCCAGTGCATGTAAAAAAATGCACGCATACGCAGCTATGCGCTAGGGGAACGTTAGGCATAGGTTGTATATGTTTCAAGCACGGTCGCATATGCGCATATGCGCGCATACAGCGAGGAAGACATTTATTTTTAAACATGCCTAAAAATGTTGTGCGTATGCGGACGTATGGTTTATATACTAAGCATACGCTAGGCATACTCTGAATACGCGAGAGTGGCGCTAGAGGTACGTTACTCATACGTCCATCATACGCTGGCATGAATTTCTGCCTCGGTATATGCCAGCGTATGCGATCGTGCTTGAAACGTATACAACCTATGCCTAACGTACCCCTAGCGTATGTCAGTGTATGAGTGATATTCTTTTGGCTGACAATTGCTGGTCATACGCTAGCGATGCGCTACTCATAGGTTCAATACGGTACATATACGCACAAATCTCAAGGGCTTTTTGCGTGTATGCAAATTATTTTTCGCATTTTCATACGCAACTCATACGTTTCTCTCATACGCTGTAGTGTGACAGGGCCTTAATAGACTCTCCTAACCAGGGTTCGAATGCCATCCCCTCTTTGATCCCTAGAACTTACTTTTTACGTTTGTACGTCCTGGCACTTCAAATTAGCATGTGTAGCAGCTTATCCCAGCCATCTTGCAGTTTACTAGAAAGGGGTCAACCTAGCAAGACTGCTAGAAACTTTCATTCCAATCTTACTGTACAGTCTACGATATATTGTCGTTTCACTCTTTCGGCAAATGTACTTATTGCAAGTTGCTTTTGGACACAAGCATTTGCCAAATGCCCCAAATGTAGATTGAAGGAGCAGCAATATTCTGGAGCGATTCAGCGGCCGATGAGCAGGTGGGAGCATGGCAAAAAGCAGCCTGTCGAGCAGTGGCGGCGGAGCCTGGCCACTATTCCAGGCTTCCAGTACCTGGAAGTCTTTGGGGATGGGTCCATAGGGGAAGCTGATGTTGAGGGCATGCACGTCCTCCCGCAACCGCAGGTCCATCCAGGGGTTGTAGGCCACAGCAGGGAGGCCCTTGGGTACATCTGGGTCCGGGGCCAAGCTCATCTGATCCAGAGGATATAGGCTCAGGTACTCCTGCATATCACCGAAATCGTCACAGATTAACAAATCGTCAGTCTATTGATTTAGGAAGGAAGGAATGGAAATTGCTAATTGAGCGTTAGTTGCACTGAGTGGAGTCATCTGGTCAACGCCATGAATGTGACATGGATAAACACAAGCGTGGTTAACAATGTTGGACCAATCTACAACATAACCATGCAAGAGTACATGGCATGTCACTGCTGTGATGTCATATTGTAATAGTAAAGCCACAGAGGTACTCTGCGAGTCATTCTACTGCACTTGTGAAAAACAATGGAAAGCGTTGACCGTTTCAAACAATGGTTTATCCAACTGTAAAGAAAGAAATTCGATTTTCAGCAGTTCTCAAGAAAGCTGCAGGCCGCAATACCGGAGGCCACACAAACAGGCATGAAGACACATCAAGACAGACACTACATGCCTTGTTCAGTGAAAATTGTTTATTTTGGTAGGTTTGGATGCTGCCAAAAGCAAGAGCCAATTACACGGATCTTCAAATTAAAAAAAACAAACAAAATATCCGAGTACACTTAAAGGAGACACTTGTTTTACCCTCCATTTCACTGCACACCCTGTGTGTGCGTGTGACAATTAAACTTCTTGAACATTGTACGATTATAACAGGTGTGAGAGTGATTTGCCATCCCAAGCAGTTTCATCACCAGGACATCACAAGTGGGAGTGTTCACCCAGATGTATGCTGGATAGATCAGCCTACCCAGCCTCCTCACTCTGGGGGGGGGACCAGTTTGCCAGTCAGTACTGTACCTGTGGTATCCGGAAGGGGATGTGAGGTTTGTGGAATCCCACAGCAAGGAAGAATGGGGCGTCCTTGTCGGCCCAGCCTCGCAGCAGCCGGATGGCCTCCGTGGTGCTCTCCATGTCGGGCAGGGTCCCCCCCGGCTGCTCAGTCACGTTGACCGCACACAGCAGGTTGGCGTGGAGCGCACCGTCCTCCCCTTTGCACATCTGGAGAAGGGAACAACTGGACTCAATTGCAAATATTAAAACAGAGAGTCTCAACAGCTGAACGCATTATTCTATAAAAGGTGCCCCTGATTGTTGCATTGCTTGTGAATCAGTTCAACTCATTAGACAGCAGCACGCTAGTTCCCCAACTAGTATTAGTTCATTCTCTGTATTAAACAGTATAAAGAGACCTTGTCTCACAAATCACACTTTGATTTAGAATCTAAAATGTGATGTAGCAGGTTAACGCAAATCCCGGTTCATACTATTCAACCAATGATGTTGCTAGAGGCTTCCCAGTGGGAAGACAAACTGAAACATCTGAAATCACCTTCTGAAAGCATTATCTACTTGTGTGAATGCGTTTCTCGTCAGTTTCTCTCTGTAATAATGAAGAAGGACACAAGATGCACCTCCACCATATATTGTATATTGTAGGTTTCCGGTTCAGGCACTGTGCAGTCTCCCCCCCGGAGGTTGTGCTACATGAAGACTGCTGGAGAATAGCCACGATTCTAGCACTGCTTTATTAAATGGCCGCAAGCAGTCTGCATGTATTCTCCTGTGTGAACCAAATTCTTCAATCTGTCAATTTTTAGTGACACTTTTAAGTTACACTTGAGAATCATTACAATCATGACAAATGTATATGGATCAAAGAACTTGCCCTTTCCCTCAAACACTATAGCCAAAACAAACATGTCCATGCTGTTGGAACACCCTCTTCCTTATCACAATGTGCACAGAAGGTTAGAGCAGCCATGATTACAGCCAATAGATTCTCCATTCTCATTAGAGCAGACCTTTGGAAGGGCTGATATGGGAAAGCATTTCAAAAAATAAAAAATAAAACATGTGACTGAGTCAGTCGCGGCAATCGATCACAGTATTTGGCCGTTCTCTAAAAACCCCTTCATGTTGAAATAGTCAGGCAGCTTCTAAAGTGTCACTGAAATCAATGTCACACAGGCATACAGAGTTACATGAGGTACCGTTCAGTTCAGCCATGCATTATGTAAAACTGAACAGAAATGTAATTTCATAACCTACAGTTGAATACAAATGCTTAAGTTTCTCTCAACAATTTGTATGAGTCGTGGGTCATGTAGTAGGCCAAATAATGTCTGATGCGCACACACACACTCATGTTCCTTCCTTTGGCACATGCACAAGTTACTTTTGCAATAAGCGTTATAGCGAGGGGCCTACTGAAACAGAACAAGCTCCTACCATATTGAAACCAGTCTCACCTTCTTATTTTCATAGTGGAACGAAGGAGGGTGATACGGACGAACAGACCAGCTGTAGGGGTAGTCATCAGAGTAGTTGGAGGCGATGCCTGGAAACCAGTTTCTTCATAAATATGACCTTCACCAATAATAGTTGATGCAAACAGTACTCCCATGTTGATTAGAGGACTTCAGAAGCCCAACTTCACCTGGATGAAACACCTTTCCCACAGACATGGTGGTGTACCCCTGGGATTTAAAATACTGTGGTAGGGTAGTGTAGTTGCCAGCATTGACCCTCCAATAAGAGTAGAAGTCGTAGAGTCTGGTAGTGTCTGGTCTGCGGCTGGTGAGCATAGAGATGCGGCTAGGGCCACACACAGCTTGCTGGCCATGGACATGCAAAAAGGAATCATTAAAACAAACAACAGTACAGCCATGTGAATAAAAAGAAATAACCTTAGCGTATAACATGAACTGACCTGTGCATATGCATTAAAGAAGACCTGGCTTTTGGAAGCCAATTGGTCAATATTTGGGGTTTTGACAAGGGGGTGCTCATAGCATCCCAGAGTGGTCCTAAGGTCGTCTGCCATGATGAAGAGGACATGTTTATCTGAAAACAAAAAACAATGCGTTGTCATGTTATGCTACATTAAGTAACCAAGCAAAATTTCTGGAACGGATATGTTTTATTGCAAGTATAAACCATCCTGGCGGAACGTATTGAAGACAAACGATCATCCTCTTATTTGATGAACTTTACCTTTTGTTTTTGTGGACGCAGGTACCAGAGAGCATATCATCAAAAGACAAACACATCTCTGGGATGATACAAACATGTTAACACGTGGAGAACTCGAAGATGACAATTTAGCGGTGTTCCCGACCCAATTAAAGCGTTGAGTTGCGGCGTTGAGTTGCGACACCAAACGAGTCGCGTTTTGTACTTTAAATAACTTCCTGATTATTCGCTACTCCAGCGACCTGCGTTTTCATTGGTCGAGACCCGAGCGGCTCTGCCAATGAACGCTAATCATATTAGTTTAATGTAATTCTACAATTTTTGCTGTTTGCTTTTCATTAACAAACGAATCAATTGCGAGAACCAAAAATAAATCGACTAATATGATTGCTGTTATTCTGCTTTATTCGATTTATTGATTAAACTCACACAATGTGAGTCAATTATATGTACATTTACATTTACATATACTTTGAGGGCATTTGACAGACGTTTTTTAAAAAGAGTAGGCGACATTTGTTGAAAAATACAGCAATATGGTACGTAAAGATATAGTTTTATATATTTTGGATACATGTAATATGGTTGACTAGTTCGAACCTATTTTCACTATTTAGGTCTACTGCTATTTAGTCAATGACCAGACGCGTTTATCCATAACGAAAGTTTAAAGAAAACGGTGTAAACTACTACTAGTAGTATGCCAATAGGCCTGCATACAAAGAAACGTGCAATTTAAAAAAAGGCAACGGCATGTGCACACAAACACCCACACACAAAAAGTCACGAGTTTAGTAGGCCTATTTGTAATAATTATAACTTTGGAATATGACTTCTCTGAATGTGGCAGATTGTGGACATAATCATTTGCAGTAAAATTCACAAACTATTGTTTTCATTAAATAGTTTTGTCATTACATTATTTGGCTAGCCGATGCAAATATTTAATACAATAATTGTCTCATAAAAATATTATGCCTACGTATGTTTTGTGGTACATCTACTCCCTGTCAAGTCACTGCCAATACAATTTGTAAGTAAAACATGTGATTGTGTCATTATTCTTTAAACTCATTTAAAGAGGCCATGCAGTATTAGATATTTGACGTTGATTGAACAAAAAGGAGAGTTTCCTTATTAACCGATAGGTGGCAGCAATGCATAATGATGGAAGTAAAGACGTCACAGAGAAGAAGAGCCCAACCACCACAACACTGCTAGCGGCCAGCATGGAATCTACGACTCTGAAGCGGGATAATGAAATTGATACTGAATTATGCCAAACAGCTAAAAAAACAAAAGGTGATTTTGAAGGCGACCCAAGTGGAAACCGGGAAGAAGAATACGGCGAGAAGAATATTTTATCTGGGTTTAAAACAACTGCTGTGTTGAGAGATTCTGCACTTGAGAAAACTATCTTCCTTCATGGAAAGGTAATTGTTATGTCTGCACCTATATTTGACAGTCTTTGGTCTGCATACTCTCAAATTGGCATTTGATTGTGCTGCATTTTTTGTCTTAGGGCTGAGTGATGGTATTCGATTGCTTTGGTCTGTTGGCTGCGTGGATGCGCTCTGTAAAAGTAAATTAGACGTTGTCTTGCTCCTACAACTGTGTCCGTGTGTAATCATTCTTAACACAACAATAATGGGATAGTCGGAGATGTTTTGAACTATTCGTTTCTGATTGTTATTGTCTCAACCCACGGAGCTCTGAATGCACTTAGAGCTCCAGCAGGCTGCAGTTCAGGGGGGTCAGTATTGAGAAGAAATGAATGATTCTTACACATATTTAATTTGGGATTTATGTAATGTTGGATTATTATGTGTCCATGTACTATCGGATAATATGTAATTCATGTATAATGTTAGTTTGTAATAAATGTGTTGACTGAAGCTCCCATATTGAATATCAACTGAAGAGTAGCAATTATCGTAGTTGATGACATGAATCTAGATTTTTTTTCAGCTATAAAACGCATGCGTGCTCCCACAACAGTTGCCACTAACATAATGGACCTCATCCCCAGTTGGACGACCAGGAGGCAGTGGTCATTCTGCAGAAGACTCCCATAAGCGAGGGCAGCGTGGCTGAGATGTTTTCTGGTGGCAGGCTAAAGCTGGAGATGAAAAACGACATTTACAGCACCTATCATCTGCAGCCTCCAGCTCACCTCAATGGTCACACACACACGCGCACACAGTGGTGTTAGGCAGAAATTGTCAGACAATTTCTGACAAAAAAAATCAATAGTAAAATATCAATTTCAGACACTTTTATTCTAATTGTTACTAATTAATATTGAGTATAAGCAGAATACTTCACAACTGCTATAAACATGTATTGACACACACACACACACCAAATGCCCCTACATTGTAATGCTTACGGTAAAAGACTCAAGAATCATTCTCGTCCACTCTAAGACTTAAACGTAAAACATCCTTCCCACATCTGCCTCCTCACTGTTTGGTTGACCCGGCAACTCTTTTCTCTCTGGCACGCTCGTATTTCAACTAATTCTAGTGACAAGAAGATGTTACAGCATATTGGACAGTAAACAAATAGTTAACAAAGAAATAGGAATTTTGTTTGTGAGAATTATTCAATGTAACTATTCTGTTTGAAATAGCTTCTTTTTTTTTAGTTACTTTTGGTTGTTGTTGGTGTCCACAGTGATCAAGACGACAGTAGTTTGCCCAGCTACAGAGAAGCATGTGAAGAAGTACCAGGTTCAGGAGAACTTCCTGGTGGAGGAGACCGCAGAGGACTACCTCTCTATCACTCTCCCTCACATTCAGGAGCAGAGCTTCAGTTTGCAGGTCAGCTGGCCAGTGCATCACCTTCATTCGATGTGTACTGTAGTTTGACTCTATTTGATTGCACTGATTTAGACAGTCACTGTTGGTGCAGCATTGTGAACTCTAATATACATGATAAATTGATTGCATTTCTCTATATATATGTATATATATACATATATAGAGAGAAATAATATTATACTCATTAAGTCTCACCTTTAAATCTCGCAAAAGCTCACGCTGTCGAAATTAGATAAATATTCAGCCATGACTCAAAAAGTGCCACACGCCAGCAGAGTCCATTGCACGGCTTCTCACATAAGACAATGAATGGGAGGCGTGGAAATGGCAGAGGAAATGTACCTTCCCTCGGACTAGGTGACAACCACATACACTCCACAGTGGCTGACTCAATATTGGACCAATTGTGGGAATTGTTGTCTGCGTTAATCAGCAAAACAATGAGTATAGGGTCCAGGTTGACAAATCCTGAGATTACCCTGGGTCGATGCATGCACATCTATGCACAATGAGTCTGACTCCGTGTTACTTGCCATTTGCGTTTCCCCAGTGGGTTTTCAACATTCTGGAGAAGAAGGCGGAGGCAGACCGGATCGTTTATGAAGATCCTGACCCACATGTGGGCTTCGTCCTCCTGCCAGATTTCAAATGGGACCAAAAACAGGTGAGGACTAAACTGAGCAGGAGTTTGAAATGAGAGATCGCCACTCAGCTCACATAAACAGTTGCCTGTACCCTCGCCCCCCCCCCCC
>OMOU01042348.1:12937-31430 GCA_900312585.1 Malacocephalus occidentalis
CCTTTCACCGCATCTACTAAAAGGTTCCTCTTCTCTCCTAGATGCATGATCTGTACCTGATAGCCATCATTCACCAGAGAGACATGAAGAGCCTCCGAGACCTAACTGCAGACCACCTGCCGCTGCTGCAGAACATCTGTGACAAGGGAAAGGTGAGCTGAAGTGTGATTATGAACCAGCTACCGCTGGTTGCTGATTATATATACAAATATATTTCTAATGAAATTAAACGTATTTCAGCTGCTATTTTTGGCTGGTGGTCAAATTGGTGTTCTCTGTCTTTTAAATGTTTGTGGCTCTCATTTTAGCCAATGATTAGTCTTTTAAACAGTAAACAAGTGTTTATTTGTGTGTTTGTTTGTTTGTTTGTTTGCTGGAATTAGGTCTGTAAATCTCTGCAAAATCACAAATTATTCAACTCCTTCTTTATGAGCCTAGCACTCAGAATAGACACATAGGTTTTGTGGTTTCAAAATGGCAGCGGTCAATTGTTAAAACCGTAGGGCATGAAGATATGCTGGTACCCTCTCTAGCACAAATGGGAACAGGGATCGAAATACTGGCAAATCTGTTCCACCTCAGGACTCTAGTAACATTTGCCAAAATATTGCCAGTACAGCTGTCTTGTGAATGAAGACCGCAACATTGCCAGGAAATTCAAGATTCCTTTATTGCCATGTTTAACAAGTACAATGGAATGGTTACTACCATTCACTCCTGCAATATTCTTCTTCCAATGAAGAATACTGAACACAGAACAGAAAAACACAGAACACAGAAAAAATGTTGCGGAACGTAGCTGCATGCGTGAATAGCGAAGGGTTATCCCAGTAATTTACCAGGAACTATGTCTGAAACGGGATTCTGTCTCCATCTGTCTCTGTTGATCTCTGTCTGTCTCCGGCGGTCTCCGTCATCCTCGGTCGGTCACTGTGTCCCAGGAGGCCATCCTGCAGCGATACGGCCTTCCCGCCAGCAAGCTGCGCATCTACTTCCACTACCAGCCCTCCTACTACCACCTCCACGTCCACTTCACTGCCCTGGGCTGCGAGGTGCAGGGCAGCGGCGTGGAGCGGGCTCACCTGCTCTCCGACGTCATCCAGAACCTGCGGGCGGACGGCCAGCACTACCGCCGGCGCACCCTCTGCTTCCCCCTGCGGGCGGACGACGGGCTGCTTGGCAAGTTCAAGCAGGCAGGGAGGCTATAGAGCGGGATCACAAGTGTTTCCATGGGAATGCTTCAAGGGCGGCTCAACAATTAGTTTTTATAGGTATTGTTTCAGGTTTTTAGTTTTGATTACCAACCCCTTTTAGTAGAGCGCTGGGAAAAATCTCCGTCCATCCAACTGGGCCACCTTCATGTCCATATTGATGACCCAGATTTGAAGCTAGTTTAGCTGATATATGATATAGTTATGGCGATGGGGCATTGATGTAAAACCTTTTTGACCAATATTTTTATATATTTCATTGATGTAATAAAAGATATTTGTATTAAAAAGTAAACTGTACAAGGTTTTTCTTTGTTAGGAAAGTGGGGACAATTTTAAGATGTTATTTATAATTCAGTCAGTAAATTATTTTTTTTATAGTGCTTAAAGATCAAAGTGCAGGCTACTCTTTTCACATTGTGTGCTCATAGAAAGAAGAGATCAAGGATTTTTATTTACATTTTTACTGCCAGCAAGTACTTAAAAATAGCAAACTAATGTAGTTGTTTGCCTTAAAATGATTACGTCACAGAGGGTAAAGCTTCAGGGGGTTGTCAATCAAGATATCATTCTGTATGAGGTTGACAATCAGCAAGATTTTGATCGTCGGTTGCTAGTCGGTCAGTCAGTGCCTATCGCCAGTAGCCACTCTGCGGCTGTTTCAGTCAAGTTGCTATCTATGGTGCTGAGTACTGTGGCGGGACACGGACATCATTGTGCTTCTCCTGGCAAAAATAGGCTCAATAAACAGCATTTGACATTGTGCTGTTGATGAACGACGTGGATCCCAGTGATTAGGTGGTCTCCCCCCAACAATGGCATAACATCCACGAATATCCAGCCACCATTTACCAGGCCATGTTGGGAATTCAAAAGACAACTGAGCGGACCTCAGATCATTCTTTGAAGAACGTCTAAACATCAAAAAAGACATGACAGGAGTTGAGCTACAAGTAGGCTCCTGCCCTCCGTTATCCACAACGGCTTCCTTAGGGCCTTGCTTTCTGTTGCATTTGAAGTCATAGAAAGTGATGAGATACATGTACATGGGTTTTGTCCACTGGGAGGGCACTTTATCACGTCTCCACTGTAAAGTCACACTAGAGGACATTTCATCACATTGATACCACCATTTTCTTTCGAGCATGGGGGGTACCAGGGAATTAATTATATATGAGATGCATATAGATCAAATTATATATGACTATATAAACTAATAATGTATGAACTATTTGTCATATATAAACCATTAAAATCTATTGTTGTTAGCTGTTGGCATTCTATGGATAATATAACTATTAGGACACAGTTGGGAGCGCGGAACACAAATAAATGATCAAGAATGATGAACTAAACATAAAAATATATAAAACTATGAGAATATAAGTGAACAAGAGAAAAGACAGTATGTTGAGGAAGCTCCGTCACCGCCAACACTCAGGCCATTGCTTGGGGAAAAATAGGACAAGTTTATGTGCATTTGTACAGTCATAGAATTTTTCACCCCAGTTTAAAACAGTTCCGCCCACTAGATTACAATGAACATGATGAAGAGGTGAATCCTGTGTTACGTGTTAGAGGAAATGTCTCCAGAGGACTGAGCTCATGGTCCCCCATGCCACTAGTGAGTTGAGGAAGAGCCAGTGGGTGGGATTGAAGGCTGGGTCAATGTCAGGGAGTAGGACACCATAGAAACCTGCTGGCATCCAAGCGGCTGAAAGGACATTCCAGGTGTACTTCTAATCAGGAGACCAACAGAGAGCTGAGATCTGGAGAAACATCTGCTAAGCATTGTAAGATGGAGGATTTACATTGAAGGAACAGGAAGTGCCTCGTGCTGGAGACATCCAGTCTGGGAAGCCGGTGTAGCAATTGTCGCTACCACACAGCATCTTGTGCTTGTGGCTTCTTCAATCCGTTTTTTTTGCAGAGTTTGTAGGTGACTGAATCACAAGTTTGTGGTGACAAACTAGCATGCTAGCACTGTCATGCTAGCCACAGTTTTTGTTTGCTATCTGTCTCAGCAACACACAATTGTGAGGACAGAATACCTTCTCCGGAACCCCACAGCCCCCCTAGTCTCTCCAAAGACCTGCTGGCACATATGCATCAACAATACTCAGTCTTTCCTCCTGCAACAGGTTGTGGTGGTGAGGTGACTCACTGTTCACTGAGACAACCGCCAACATGGCAGTATTCAACTAAAGTTTTGGCGTGTGTGCTTCACCTCCGCTGCTCCATCCTCGGGGAAACATTGATGTGCCGTTGAACGTTGAAGTGACTCTCTAGCTAGTTCCAGTATATCTAGTTCTAGTTCTCAGCCACCTTCCACCATCCTATTCTGGGGAGAGCTTCTGCCAGAGAATTTGTCTCTATTGTCCACTAGGTGCCCACTACATCGCCACATGTCCCCGTTGGCCAAAAACGCAGGCTTGCCAGAAGTGGGCAATTTTTCTTTCTACCTATGCCCACACAAGCAGCTCTTGTGGAACAATCAAACAATCAGTTAGATTCCGGAGCTGATCAGAGTTTCATCCAACCTCCAACCTTTTTGCTCAAGTTCCCTCCATTCTCACTGTTGGCCTAGATAGACCCCTGGAAGCCAAGACCCTGGATGGGAGACTGCTAGCTTGTGTGACTCATCGCACCATTCCCTTGTCGTTAATCCTTTCTGGTAACTATTGAGAGACTATCCAACTTCATGTTATTCAAACCCTCAACTCTCCCCTATGGGTCTTGGGTCGGTCCTGGTTAGAACTCCACAACCCTCAAGTTGACTGCCCTACTGGTCGGATCCACAGCTGGAGTTCACTCGGTCTCTCTCACTGCCTCCCCCACTACAATCACCAGATCTCTCAGCGGTTCCACTGGTTTACCATGACCTGGAGAAGGTCTTCTGTAAACAACAAAAGTACCCCTCCATCAGCCCTATGACTATGCCGTTAACCTCCTTCCTGTGGCACCGTTACCATCTAGCCGTCTTTACAACCTGTCTCGTCTGGAACGGGAGCCCATGGAGAGATGCGTTAATGAGTCCCTTTCTGCTGGTATCATCAGACCCTCCTCAAGTCCGGTTGCTGCAGATTTATTTCTTTGTAGAAAAGAAATACCACACCCTTCAACCCTTCATCAACTATCGTGGTTTGAACTAAATAACAGTTAAAAGAAAAAAAAAAGAAAGAAAATATCCACTCCTTCTCATTCACTCTGCCTTTGAGCCCCTCCACGGTGCCACCATCTCCTCCAAACTGGTCAGAATCTGTGAGAAGGATAAGTGGATGATGGCTTTCAACGCTCCCCCTAATCACTTTGGGAATTAGCCCTGCCATTCTGTCTTATTAATGCTGTAAGGTTTAGTACAGGTAGGTAGAACCCAAACGCACAACCAGGAGACAGACAACGTATCAGGTAAGTTCACTTTAATCGAAAAAACAGGCAAGGTCCAAACCAGGAGATCAGTCAAACAGGTAAACCAAACAGCCAGGGAATCCAAAATCTAGTAGCAGGCAGGCAGGGTCAGAACAGGTAGTCAGGCAGAAATACCAAAGCAACAAATGCAGGAGACCTTGGTGCAACACACAAGACAATCTGGCGGGGAACAAAGGGAAGTAGGCTGGTGTATATACACAGGGGTTAACAAGGTGGTTGGAGAAATAACAAGGTGAGGGCAATGCGGTGATTGCAGGGCAGAGGGGAGTACCTGTATCTGAAATGACATGAGAGATAGTAATGAGGCAAAAAACAAAACCAGATGAAATAATACTTCATGAGACAGTGTTATTTGTGACAAACGCCCTTGCAGTTCTATTTCATGTAGGCCCTGCCCACATTGCCCATGGCACTCGTCCTCCCTTTTCTTTCAGCAATTAAAGCTACCAAACAGATCACACCTATCAGGTCACATGGAATGGCTCCCTGTCCAGACCCTGTACCCTTGACACCGGAATGCCCTAAGGCTCGGTACTAGGACCCCTTCTGTTCCCCTTACACACTAGACTCTGTAATTACATCCCACGGCTTGTCCTATCACTATTACACAGACAACGCCCAACTTTTCCTTTCCTTACCCCCCTCTGACACCCAAATTGCAACACACATCTCTAAATGCCTGGCTGACATCAGCAAATGGATGGCTGCCAATCACCTGAAGCTTAACCTAGACAACACTGAGCTTCTCTCATGCTCAGATGAACCATCCTCAGATGGACCACCATTGAGTCTCCCCTTCACCGATTGCAAGGAAACATGGCATGCTACTGGACGACCAGCTGTGCTGCAATGCCAACATCACCTCAGTGGCTCGATCTTGTAGAATTGCTCTCTACAATATCCACAGGATCTGACCCTTCCTCACACATGAAGCAGCACAGCTCTTGGTGCAAGCACTTCATCACTCACTTAAACTACTGTAACTCTCTCTTGGCTGGACTCCCTGCCTCCGCAATCAAACGCATCAACAACACAGCAGTGCGCCTGATGTTCAACTTACAAAATTGCCCCTCTACCACAACTGCCACTGGCTCTCTATAATTGCTCGCATTAGGTTCAAGACACTAGTGCTGGCCTACAAGGCTGTCAGCTGCCCCTACCTAACACCAAACATTAGTCAGACACCACACCCCGGCTTGAGCGTTCCACTCAAGAACTTCAGCTTAGACTGGTAGCACCTTCACTAAGAACAGGCAAATATCGATCTGCCAAATCTCAACTCTTCTCTGTGGTGGAATGAGCTCCCGGCTAACCTCAGAACCTTCCCTCTCCTAACCCTAGCATTAATTTGAGTGTTTGTACTTCTTGGCACTAAATAATAGTACATGCCATTGTTTAGCATATTGTATGTTCTTAGATGCTGGAATGCACTTCTGCTCTTCTCCCAGCTGTTATGCAGTCCCTAGGAATTATTAAACTTGTTCTATTAATCTTGGAATTATTAATTCTTGAATCCTGTTCTATTCTTATGTTTATGCACCACAGCGATATATTGCTGTCTCTTTCAATAAATGTCATCATTGTAAGTCACCTTGGGTAAAAGCATCTGCCAAATTATGTAAATGTAAATGTGACGTTTTTTGTATTTGTGTTACCAAAAGTTGTATTTCACAAATATAGTCTTTACATTGATTAGCTTCATACTTTCCCTTCACGTTCACGTTCATGAATTGGCTAGTTGCTCTTTAACATGATCAATTATTCTACATTTGTAAATTGCTTGTTGAATAACCATTTCATCATGTTCAGGCTCCTCGGAGAATTAAGAACTTGTGAACTACTGAAGATGCATATAGAAAAGAATGAAGGTAAACATTTTGTTTGTATCAGGTGAAATGGGTTTTCCTATTAATTAATTAAAACTACCAGCAAGACACTTTGGCTGCATTAGAGGGCACTGTTGTAGCTAAATATTGACGTCTCATTTGGCTCCAACTATTCGTACCGTTTTATAGGGATATCGTTTCAAACTTCTGTATCTCTGTAAACATGAATTTACATACATACATACATACATACATACATACATACATACATACATACATACATACATACATACATACATACATACATACATACATACATACATACATACATACATACATACATACATACTGTACATACATACATACATACATTCAAAGAAACGAAAACTACACAGTAGGCCAATGTACATAATAAACGTTTACATTTATTTGTCAACTTCAGTTGAAAGATTTTGGTCAAATTTTGTAGGCTTCCAAATAAAAATATGTTCGCGTTAGCCTTGTGAGTGCTTCAGCCGTATTCATTTATAACAATACTACGTAATGTTAAAGCTTGTCGATAGGATGCCTTCTAGCATCATGGGATCGCTTCTGAAGTCAGCTGGGCGGTCCCTCATTCTGTTGTATTTAAGGTGCATTCAGGCGTCGCTCGTAAAGTGATAAACTCACTGGTCAAGACGCTTGCGCCCAGTGAGTTCAAGTCAAGTCGAGCAAATTAGGGATCTGCATATACTGTATATGCCACATAGGTTGTGTTTATGGCATGACATGTTTTAGATCAAAGTAAACAGGCATTTAAATAAGTATCCATATTCGGACATAATTTCTCTTTGTAAGCCATTGTTTAAGATATACGTACAAGAAACTTTTGGTATATTTGTCGGGTTTTTTTAGTTTTTTTTGTATTTACTTGCATATCTGAAACCCAGACCGAAACCCAAACCGTGTGTGACGATTACGCGTTTACGAACAGTACCCGAATGCAACATCCCATCCCAGAGTCTAATCGGTGTCCCGCTGAAACTGCCGATGTCTTGGTTGCACTCGTTGAAAGATGACTTCGTCCTGAGGCCCTTTGAGACACAGCAGATCCCGTGAGTATAGCGGCTAAATTGTCCGCCAACAAACTTGTGTGTGTGTTAAGTTTGTGATTTTCGGTGATGATGATCGATACGTGTCTGCCACGCTGTTTGGTTTTTGTAACCCCCCATTGGTTAACCATTCGTATGTCCGATAGAAGCTTTTAGACATTTCAGCCATGCGCCTCTGAAGTGTTGTCAACATTTAAGCTGTGGAGGATGCACGAATAAAGTGTCTGATCTACACAATAAGACCACTTTGAAACCATAGTGGCGGTGTGTTGTTGCGCCATTGATCCATAACTACATGCCAGCCCGTCTTTCTATCTGCCAGTCACACTGACTGACAGAGCTGACTCCAGAGACTGACTCCAGAGACTGACTCCAGAGACTGACTCCAGAGACCGACTCCAGAGCTGACTCCAGAGACTGACTCCACACTGCTCGGATCGGTGCAGCAGATTAAGGGACTTTCACGATCTCCGATATAATCCTGTACACAGATGTTGACTCCTGATGGCTATTTTAAAATGTCCCTTTGTTGGTGGATAGTGAGTGTGGGTGGATAGAAAGTATCCACAAATGTCACAAATATAAAAACCTACAACTTGGTATACAAGTAAACTGCTCGGAAACTGTTATGATGTGGTTATGTGTGTGTGAATGTGTGTAAGCTTCAGTATGAGATAGAGAGCAGTTCTGTATTGACCAAGTCGTAGGTCAGTGACCCACGAGCACATACATTTGGTTTATTGTTATTATTATTATTATTATTATTTAAAAAAAATGTTACCAATGATATTAGCACTGTCATTACAACAGAATGTGGCATGACCGAATTGTCTGTGTGACATTGAATGTGTGTTATATTTAAATATATGTAAATAAATGTACATATATTACAAATATATTTACAGAGAGGAACCATAGGCTTGTGGGGGGATTGTAATGCATGTGTGTTCAAACTTTTTTTTGTAAATAGTGAGAGCTGCAGTTGGTTTACGTCAGCTGAGCCTTGAGAGTCTTACAGGAGAGTTAATCTTTGAGAAAAGTCTGTCTGTCTGCCTGTTTTCCACTCTGTCTTGTGTTTGTTTCACTAGTCTCTCTTTCTCTCTCTCCCTCTCTCTCTTATCCATAGTACACTAGTATGGCATATAGAAAGGACTAACTGATATTCTAAGCCCCTTCAGGGCTCTCCTGCTCAACAATGGCTTCTCTTATAGTGAAGTCTTCATGCAATTAGAGTCCTTGATTCAATCAAGAACTCATGAGCACATACGCACAAGATCTTAAAACTGGTGTTCATCATTTCCTTTCATTTTTATGTTGTCATTTAATTTTAACCTTGCCGTATGGAACTTACAGAAAGTGTGTGGAAACAAACAAATATTTGGACTAAATCACAGTGAATTTGCATATTGTGGCCATTTAACATTTATAGAACAGTTAATCTTGGACATAAATATTTGTATTTGTGTCTAAAGAGAAGAGAAGAGAAAGGAATGGGTTTAGAAGAAGTTTGTCATGAAGAAGATCTCACACACACACTCACACATATCCAAACCATGGGGGCATGATTACAGAGCTGTTTACATTGAAAGAGAGAGAGAGAGAGAGAGAGAGAGAGAGATGGCTTCCAGATGCGAGGTGGAATTCCGAGCGCTAGAGTAACACCACCTCCCCTTTTTTTTTTGCAAAAGAAGTCGTACTGCATTCATCATCAGAGAGCGAGAGAGAGAAAGAGAGAGGGGGGGGGGAATGCTCGGGTGAGCCAAGACAATAGAAAACAGAGGTACTGAAAGGAACTCCCAATGACAGAGAGTTTGTGTTAGAAGAAAAAGGCTGTTGTTTATCTGAAGCCTTGTTAATATAACTGGCCATTCATCCCACTGATATTCACCTTGTCTTTTCCATTCCACTATTTCCCTACATTTCGTTCGTTTTCAATGCCATCCCTATCTTCTCTACTTGTGTGTGTCTGTAGGCCTAGCGTTCGGTGGGTCCATGCTTTGGGCTGTTTCAGGAAATACCAACATGAGAGCAGTTTTTTTTTTTCATTCGGGAAACTGACCGACATTCCTCTTGGTTCTATAAACAGAGTGCCGTATGATTGATACGCACACGGCCACATACGAACACATGTATTCTCACTCAAAAAGGTGCATGTCCATTCGCTATCAGTAAGTCCACTGATCTCACATTCTAACTGTAGTACCTTATGAAATGACAGTATCAGGTTTTCCTAATGAGCATTGATCAACATGTTGAAAATTCAAGAATTCAAGAAATCAGTCGTGAATGATGATTCTTCCTAGAAAAGCCTACCAGGTGTGGCATATTTACATGCCTGCAGTTGCCACCCTGTGTCAAGTCTTATCACACATCAGCTCATTCCGAGTGAGGATGTTGCGTTAAAATGGAAATCACAGGTCGACGTATCAGCTAATTTGTCATTACACAATAACACCTCACATTTCAACACTGTTGTAGCTTCTATAGTCGCCATGCCAACCTACCCTGAGTTTAGGCTAATAGATTCAAACCACCGGCCTAGGTGTGTACTTTGTTTTACTATGGGTAGTTCTGAAAAAAACAATTGAATTGGTCAGTTTGAGGAGAAAGACTAGGGGATGGGTAATAGAAGCCTCAGCAGGTAATTTGCCACCTGGGAAAATATGCCACAAAAGTAAAAATCTGCACTCTTCTTTGTTTTAATTGCCAATCTTTGCAATGTTGGGTGACATTATTGACATAATATACAGCTCACGTCAATTGTTCTCCCCGTAGAAATGGAAGAGACTATTGCTCGTCACTTTGTTCAAATATCCTTCCCGCTGTATCCATTCATTTGTCGACACTCCATAGTGAAGTACTAAACGCCACATCGCCACTGTGCCCACAGAAATCTCCACTGTATCGGAAAGGCGTTGTTATTGACATCCACGTGACTTCACAATGCTTTCGGGAAGAGAGTGTGTGTTTATAGGGAAGGGATTCCTCATTCTGGAACAGGATCCCTGCACCCACAGAAAGTGTTTTGGATAGCTTTAAACACGTCTACAGTTCTCTTGGGACCAATTAAGTCGAGGATAATATCGACTTAAATGTGAGATTTGAAAACCAAAACCACGATTACAACACTAGTGTATTTATGTATTATGTCGATACATGGTCAATATTGCACTCTCTGCATATGTGTGTGTGTGTGTTTGTGTGTTTGTGAAGAGAATACTTTATGTTGCATAAATGGAGCAGCTAGATCTGGGACTGATACACAAACTGTCTTTGTTTACACACACACACGTTCATTGGACAGCTTAGATCAGTTTCAGCTTGTTTGTGTTGGAAACTGATTCACAGGCAACAGAGGCACACACACACACACATTCACACACTGTAAAGAACAGTCTGAGCATGTTGGGATTGAGAAATGTCTTCCTATGATCTTAATGATGATAGATTGTGAGTGTGTGCTTAAATGGACTAGTCCCCTCTCACAGACAAACGTTGGAGGATGGGCTCTCTCGTTGTATTTTTCCATCAGGGTTCGTGGAGTATAAGCTGTTTAGTCAGAAAGTGGTATATTTTCTGTAGCATGATTTAAAAAAGAAGAATCCATCATCAGTAATTGATGATTGTGACATGAAAAATAGTTGTGTGTGTGTGTGTATGTGTGTGCTTGCGCATAGTCAAAATATGCCATACTGGTTGAGGCTCCCCAGCCCATCACACACACACACGTGCACACACAGAGAACTGGTTGTAAGTGGTTTAATAGTGATTAGCTATGACAGGCTGTCATACGACCACTATGCTGTTTTACACACACTCCTCCCTCTTGCCCTCATTCCTCCCCCTTCATCATGAAGTAGCAAAGAGGGGGGAAGCCATACAAATCATTTCAGTCTCCAGTCGGTCAGACAGCCAGTCACTTATTTAGTTGCCTAACTTGTCAATTACCCCCCACCCCCCCACCACGCTGACTGCCAATAGCAATGTACCACTCTGTCTAGATAAGGCTTGGACTACATCTCAAGACATATCTTCTATCTAAAGATATCTCAATCTTTTTGTAAGTATTGTTTTTTTATGGGAGAACTATTTTATGGGAGAACTACTAGTTGTTTCCAGTGGTGGTTTCCTGCTTAACTTTACCACTACATTTCTCACTTGATAGCTTCTCATAACGTCTACTTTTCCGGCAAAGTGCAAAAGAAAACAAGTAGACAGCTTTGTGATATCTGTGAAGTCATCCGAGAAGAGACTGACGAGATGGTTTGACCAGGAAAAGAAAAGGTTTCCTTCCTTGTGTGTGTGTGTGTGTGTGTGGGAGGGGGGCGTTGAGGCCATGGAGGAGGATCTCCCTTTTTCCATGGGAGGAGTTTGATGTAGAAACTCCCCAAGCACAAAGTATTGGATGAGAGGGTGCAGCATCCGCTAAACCACAGGGACGAGGCATTGTTTCTGTTGGGAAGAACGAGGGAAGAACAGCAAAACAGTAGCATTGTAGAAGACTTCCCTCACACGGATCCATGGCTGGGATGTATGGATGCTTCAAGGGGAACAAGTAAGTTTCTCGTTTCATTCAAAGTTTAGTTACCCACCCAAATGGTTTCTTAAGTGGTGCTATGTGCAACGTGGGATTCCCATATACTTGGCATTCCACTACGATCCTCTGCCTGTGTACAGGGGAGTACAGGAGATATTCCTTGAATCATAGGCTTGACCTCGTTCTCTTCCAACCCTCCCCAAACACATGACATCTGTTTAAAAGGACCATGTGACTTTGTATGTCTTTCTCCTGCCACACAGACAACATTAATAGAAAATGTACAGGATATAAACACCTTCATGACATAATGAGAAATTGCTTTGAGGAGATAAGAAACTGTGATCTTGACTCAAGTCAACTTTAAAAGAGGCTCATACCACATGAACAGATACAGGTTTTCCTGGAATTTGCGTTGTGCTAAATACTTCCTCAGGTTTCAAATTGAGACATGATGGGGATTTTGCAATCGCACTTTATGACTGCAATCGTGACTCAGAGGTGGCTTTGTAGCAATACATTGGAATTGACAGGGAGGAAGGGAGCGGCCAATCACATCAGGGATGTGTCAGTGATGGAAAATAAAGGGTAATGATGAACCACAACTTTTATGCCATTTAAATAGTAGACTCCATGTGTGTCATCAATCTATCTTGTTGGGTACAGCATTGTGCAAGGCATGTCACTCGTAGTTCACAGCTTTCGTATGATACAACTTAGGGCTTGACCTGATTCTGATTGAGAGTCTTTCTGATAGATTGCCATGTCAACAATGTTGGTTTATTTAATTTATCCTATGTGCAGATGTACACAAAGAGAAATGACAGGCTATGAAGGAGAGATAAGAAGATTGAGACTGAAGACTGAGAGAATTGAATTGAATCAAATATCATCAATGCTGAATTCTTTGCTAGCTCAATGTACATACAAACAGCAGTCTCATACATGCAGTACAATGTAAGCACATGCTCTACGGTCATACTTGCTTGTGTAGCTGTATGTTGTCATACTGATGCATGTCCTTAAAGCGTACTTGTATGGCCATGGTGTTGGGTCAGATCTCAGATGTGTTCTCTCTTAATGAGAGAGGCCTGTCTGGTCTGTATTGCACATTGTTAACTAGGGAAGTTAAAGTGTATCATCATTATGAGGTATATGATCATCAAATGCCTTAAATATAACTCTTCCTGATTAAATCTATATACCATTTACTATACATGCTTTACCTAATACCAGCGAGCAACAACTTTTGTGATTACTGTTAGTAATCCACGATTGTAACATTCAGTCCTTTCACAATGGTGAGACAGCATGGTTACACATTATGGGACATGTCACATAGGGCTAGTGTATATACCCTACAAAACAAAAAACATATATAACTGTTATATAACTGCAGTTTATGTTCATTGGAAATGGTGGTGCAACTGTAAATGAATGTGCAGTGTGAGTGATGAGACTGTTTGGTCAGTGTCTCTCTCTCTGTCCATGTATGGCTTGTTTGCTCTGAGCCCAGCCAGTATTGAACACGACCATTGGAATTTTAGGAGACAGTGATAGGAAATATTTGTAGAAGGGAGGTGGGAGAAGTGGCGTGCTGAGTCAAGATAGATTTGGTTAGAAGCCGAAGCCACAAAATCTGATCATGTCATGCTGCCACCAGAACCATGGAAAGAGAATGTATTCTGTTTGGTAAGATATGACAGGGTGCCAAGATTCCATGTTAGGGCAGAAAAAAAGTTTGTACAAAGCACACATCCCAGTAACAGCCTGTCAGAAACCCCAAGGTTGGAGTTGGTTGCGGTCCAGTTTTAGTGTAAATTTCAAGCTTTACAAAAGAAAAAGGGGGAAAACAAAGAGTGTGTACTGGCAATGGCTACTGGCCTGGCCATCTTCCAGTTCCTACCAGTCGGGGTCAGGTTGTAGCTGAGTTGTCCTCACTATTTCACAAATAATTTTGTATCACAAACAAAACAAGCAACTTAATCCATTCAAAGTTGAGGGAGAAAAAAAATCCCATAAGCATGTACGTTTGGACTGGTCTGTGCAGTGCTGCAGTCCTTTGCAGTTGCATCCGTTGGAACTTGCTTCTTGTGGATCATAGAGCACATTTCTGGTTCAGATTACACATGCTAGGCTAAGAGAGCACCCCCCACCAAACAGAAATGCACTGCACCCAATGTATTTTTGCAGTCTCATGAAGCCCTAGAACCTCAATCAACCCATGTTATTCATACTGCTGTCATACTGCTTTTAAAAAGGTCCCCTGCTTGGTGGCATAGCAAGACGGGATCTTAGCTTTTAAGACTTGCGCCAAATCCATCCTGTAATTTGAACAGAAGAAAATAGACTTGAGAAAAACAGAAAGGAGTTTGAAAACCTCCAGAGTTCAGGAGGGAACTTGGTTGAAATGCTGTGGTTTGAGGAAAGTGAACAAAACAGAGTGAAAGGACTGGTGATATTGAAGAACTGGTATGTTTTGGAAGATCATGTATGCTAGGGTACCTCAAGGCTGATTCATACCCCTGCACTGAATAGCCATGGGAGGTACCCGATACATCTCTCACCTGTGTAGGAGGAATGCACTGTAGAAAGTGCATGCAAACCCCGTCTTTTGGCTAGACTTGGCATACTGTACAGATTTTTATATTGTACAGTTACGTTTAGGTATGCGGTTATAAGTGTGAGATTTTAAACTGCTAGGTTTTGGTGTTAGGTTAGAAGTGGTTCAATTTCTAAAGGGTTTTGATGAGAAACTCTGAGTAAGCCCACGTTTGGTACTGTAGCTTCTGCCTTCTGAGAAGATGAGCGGGAACTAGCTGTTTTTCTTATCTTCAATTCATTCTCCTTAAATGGCTGTCTTCTCAAATTCCTACTTTGTGAATTATGACGCAGATATGGTCTAATAAAAATGTTTTTACATCAAAAGAAGTAAGAAAGCGGAGTTCAGCGGGCATGGGGACGAGAGAGGCGAAGCAAATGGAAATGGCAGAGCCACATCTGTACCACTTGGGATCAAGTTGGATGGTTTGGAGTGAAAGGAGCTTCACAATGTGAACAAGGCTGGTCTGCTTTTAGTCTTAATATATCTACTAGTGAAATGTGATTTTCTATTGCAGGTCTTGTACAATTCAAATGGTCTGTTATGGGAAGTAACCTCAACCTTTTATAATTCCTGCATCGTGTCAACAATCACATACTTTTTTGTCATTTAAATATCAAGTAGGCCTTGATAACACTTTTAACCTAAAATAGGTCAAGTCTATCTTGCCATTACCACATTGTCTTAATGTTTCCTATTTGGATAATTGTGGCTCTGTTAGCTATAGCGTTAGCTATGCCAGCTGCTTTTGCTGAGTGTGGTGGGTCCTCTCTCCCTTCTTCCTTCTCCCAATCCAAGCTGTATAACTCGTCTGACTTTAAAACTAGGCCACAGTTTCGGCCCTTATGTCTTCGGTTAATTATGGCTTTTGTTTGCCAACGTTTCCCCCCTCATTTCAAGCTTAAAACCACAGTTGGTTATTCAAAATGCCTCTAAAATTCTAACATCTATTCTGAACACTGTTTAATCATCTACATAATTGTGTCCATTCCTTTCACACAGGTTTTATCCCCACAGGCTGAAACGGTCTACTTCATTTGCATTACTGCTCGTTGGACAATAAAAACCAGACACTATATAAAAGATAGCCGAGAGTTCTGAACATGGATTATGTTGTGAAATATCTTGCCCACCAAGATTGTTTTGATCGAGACAGAATTACGTGTATCAGCTGTACACACATATGTAGAGTTTTGTGTTGTTTTGTACAACAGCAATGCCTGTACTTAGTGGTTCATCTTGATGGACCACCTCTACCAGTTCAATGGTCTGAGGAATAATTTGCACACAATCTGTCCATCCGTTCTTTCTTTCCTTCTTTTTGAAGGCACGAATTTTGTTCCAGACTTGTTCTAGAGTAGCATATTATATAATTTCACCAAATTGTATACGTATATAAGATATAAGGCTATTAAGACTTACAGCTTCCATATAACAAAAAGTATAGCTCATGAATTATTTACTTCCACTCTTTCATGAAAGAAATACTAATCTATAACCAACATGTATTTATGCATAGTACTGTAACCACTTGAATAGGTCAGTGGATATAACCCATAGACTGTACCACAGCACAACAGTAACACTTAAAGTGTGTAAACACATCCGTTTGACTGTGGAAGTGGTACGGGAGGTACTTGATAATGTGGAGGCCCTCGCGTGGTTAACTGTATCAGTGAACTGCATTCACTGTATCTGTTGCTTGGTGTGGTGAAGACAACCAGGGGTTTGTTCTCTGAACTCTGGCTCAGCGCGGGGGAATCCCTATTAACGATACTATAATCAAGTTATCGCAAGACGAAGAAAACACGCCTTGCTTCCATTGAGAGTAGAATGGACAAGAGATTGTATGACTTGCCAAGGTCATGAGGTTGGGTTCCAATACGTCTCCCTCCACATAGCAGAATATTATTATTATTATTGCAGTTTATTTTCTATGCTAAGATTGTACAAACTCTGTGGCTGGAATGACATTTAGCGTTAGCGTTTAGCATGAGCTACTTCCCCATATTAAGTTTTAGCCGTGGTTGTTAATGTAATCAGGTGATATGAGGGATGAGTTCAACTTTTTCAGCATGGGATCATGTCCAGGGACGGCGTAGATATATAGGCTTTGCATTGGTTTTTAAAAGCACCGTGTCCAACACAGATGCCACTTCCATTCGTCACCCGATTGGATTGACTGCTTTATATAGATCGACTGGACAAGACAGGAAGTCATGCGGGAACCTTGTTAGTTCCACACACGTTCCCACTTGTCAAAATGACTCGCTGAAATGCATGCTTGTATCAAACTGAAATGCAAGTCAAAACAATTGTTTATGCTGTTGGCCTACAATAACTGAAACCTAATTATTTAGTTGTCTCTCAAGCAGACAGAGACTACCGGGGCTTCTCCTGGTTATCACTGATTCTCTTGAGGGATTATGGCAGCAATAGAGTGGCTGTCCGCTGTGTCGCGTGCACCCGGTAACAGCATGCACATTAAAGTCCAGTTTAGACCACCTATCCACTTCAGAGATCATCCCCAATAAGCAGCAAGTGCCTACAAAACCATTCCGGTAACTCTCCCTTTCCTATGGCCTCTGTGGCCCTGTCTTAGTGCCGGTCACACTTCTTGATCACTGTTACTATAAATGGCTCTTGTATCCTTGACTGGAGCTGCCTGTATGCCGCACTTCAGAACACGTCCCTCAATATTCCCCTAGTCTAGCTGGCCTACCTTAAAGTGGATTATGATTGAGTTTTAGTATACATAGCATACACATACATGTTACATATAGGAAACCTTTCATTGAGCAAATGTTGGAGAACATTTTTTAACAACACTGTGTGTGTGTGTGCGTGCGTTTGCGTGCGTTTGCATGCATGTGTGTGCGCATGCGTGTGTGTCTGTGCATGTGTGTGTGCACCTTTTTTCATGCATGCAGGTGTAAATTAAATCCCCCTGCAGGCCTTGTAGAACATCCAATCTGTAGTCCTCTATTACATAATGACACACGCACACACAAACACACACACCTGACGGGAGCTAAATCAATACTGCCATGTTTTTGTCTCCTCTCTACGTTTATGGTTGTTGTTAACGTAACGTGTGAAGTGAGATCATTTGCGAAGAACAGAGCACCTGTAACAACACATGTCGTAGGCTGGTAAAGACGGCTTTGATGGCAATGTCTTTAAGACCTTCTCGTGTGGTTCTTTTGTAGACTCACTTGCATTTACAACAGCAGAACCCAACAAGAACCCTATCCCAAGAATGTCATTTAAACTGACATGCCCATAACCCAGAGTTAGCAAGAGGCCACACTGATGGCAGCAAGTGGACTGTTTTCAACTGTTCTTTAGCTCTGCTTTATGTTTTGCTGTTGATCTATACAGCCCCATTGATGAAGCTATGGAGCTCTATGGGTGTTTATATATAGAGAGTCTTCTCCAAATGCTCCCCCTGCCTGGGGAGACTTGGTGCTTCCCTGCTAGGATCTGTCTGCTGATATACAGTAACTCGGCCTTTACTGTCACATTGCTCTTTCTCTCTCACTCACTGTCTCTCTCACGGTCTCTCTCTGTATCTCTCCCACTGTTTCTGTCTCTCTCCCTTTCTCTTCTCTCTCTGTCTCTCTCTCTCTGTCTTTGTCTCTCTCTCTCTCTCCTTCCCTTTCTATTTTCTCTGTATGTCTCTCTATCTCTCTCTGTCACTCTCCATCCTGTCCTCTTTGCCACATATCTGCTGGACTTCTTATGTATTCCCTTCCCCTTGCCCCCCTCCAACTCCTCCCCTGTCATCGACCAACCCC
>OMOU01042357.1:0-19469 GCA_900312585.1 Malacocephalus occidentalis
GTGTGACTGGGGCTGGGAGAAGTTCCAGGGCGTGTGCTACCGCCACTTCTCCAAGCGGCAGGGCTGGGAGGTGGCCGAGCAGCACTGCCGCCTGCTGGGCGCCAACCTGGTGTCCATCATGAGCCCAGAGGAGCAGGACTACATCAACGGTAACCCAGCCTGTGCTCTACCTCACCCCACCAGCAGGGGAAGACGGCGCCGAACCATCCAGTCCATGTGTTTTGAAATATCCCAAACGTACCTATTGCTGCTCATTCATGACATTGATGTCTCTACGTCACTGCGAGTCATTTTGGATGAAAGCGTCTGCTCCGCGATGAGTTAGTATTTGTACATGTGTACGTATATTCCGTATATGTACAGTACGTGCTTGTGAATCATGATTGAATTCCTATCCAAGTTATTTGACACAAAGTTGTTTCTGTTCAGGAAAAGATGTGGTTTCAGTTGTCGTAGTTACAGCTGTGTGGTCAGCTGGGTTAGTCTAAACAACCAATCTTTTTTTTCCATTCAACACTTAAAAGGACTGTCGCGGGCTTGATGTCCGTGCGTTTGAATCTGTGAAGCGGTCGTTAGCGATGGATATCTGGCATTCCCATGGTGGTTCTGCAGGCGGCCGTCATGCTCCAGTACTACCGTCTCCAATGCCAACGCGTCGTATCTCGGGGACGATCAGACAGTCGGCTAGAGTTTCACAATCACTCTGCCGTTGCTTGCCGTTTGTTCCTTTCTCTTGTTAAACACATTTTTGTCACTGTTTCAGCACATTGTGATCGCTGTCTCTGTGTCATCTCACACACACACACATTAAGGTACACGCAATATAGCTTTTGATATTTGCCAACTAAATTCGAATGCGTCTTCTAATAAAATGCAGTACAACAATTGGACACAAGTAGACGGTTCTCAGATGTTTCTTTTAGATCTCAACATTTGACTTGTGCTGGAAGAAGGATTAGCTTGAGATTTGTAGCCTCCATAAAATGCTACATTGACTAGTGGCCCCAACAGTGAGTTATTTATTCGGCAGATGCTTTCTTCCAAAGTGACTTGCAGTGCGTTTCGATCCATGAGAGTTCTCGCTCCCCTTTGTTTGTCCGGTGCTCTCACGCCCTCCTCCCCTCCAGATAAGTATAAAGAGTACCAGTGGATCGGTCTGAACGACAGAACCATCGAAGGAGACTTCCGCTGGTCGGACGGAAACCCCCTTGTGAGTGTCGACCAATCACAGAGCGTGATTCATGTCATGTATCCATGTTTTCATAGATAGAAATACTTTCACGATGGCTAGCTCCTTCAGTGTCTGTTTTATGATATTTCTGTTGTACTATGGATTTCTAGTTTTACCTTAATCCATTCAAAATGAATCCTGTATATTGTCTGTTATGTAATCCACAATAACAATTATGACACTGTGCTTGTGTCACCCGCTTGCTACCTAAGCAGGTGAACAAAAATTCTACAAATGAATTGAAATTGAAATGAAAAGCAAATGAAATAAACATAAAAGCAACACTCACTTAGTGTTGGGTATGTTAGATAGCTCGCGTCAGTTTTTGTCAGGTTGTCTTGTATGTACCACGATGCAGGTGTCAACAGTCTGCACTTTCTCAAGACAAACACAGTCAACTTCTGCTGCCTGGCCTGTCTATCTCCCTTGTCGGACCAGAATAGAATTGATCATGTATTGATCGTACACTGATTGTATCATCATCTGCTACATTCCTCAATGCTAATGCAAACACGTTTCCCCAGCTCTATGTGAACTGGTACAAGGGCCAACCCGACAGCTACTTCCTGTCTGGCGAGGACTGTGGTGTGATCGTGTGGCACGAGGGGGGGCGGTGGAGCGACGCGCCATGCAACTACCACCTCTCCTACACCTGCAAGAAGGGTCCTTGTAAGTAGGCCTCCCCACACCTACCACCTCTCCTACACCTGCAAGAAGGGTCCCTGTAAGTAGGCCTCCCCACACCTACCACCTCTCCTACACCTGCAAGAAGGGTCCCTGTAAGTAGGCCTCCCCACACCTACCACCTCTCCTACACCTGCAGGAAGGGTCCCTGTATGTAGGCCTCCCCAGAGCTACCATGCAACTTCCACATCTCTACCAGTCGTGGGGTCATTGCTATGGTGACCCCCAGAGAGCCACTTCTTCTCCGCAGGAATAACCATAGCAACGATCCCGCAGCGAGCCAACAGAAATTGGCTAACGTTCGCTATTTTGACTTCTTTTCTCTTCGCTCAAAAACAAGAAATTGAATCAACTGTTTGTCCCCCGGTTTTATTGAATATAGGAGAGTCGGGGAGTTCAGAATAACTAATTAGATTTCTCGTGTTTAAGGATGACAAGTTTTCCTCGTGAATGACCACCATGCGACCATGTTCCCCGGTCTCCTCCAGCCTCGTGCGGCGCACCGCCGGAGGTGCCCAACGCCAAGCTGTTTGGGAAGCAGAGATCGCGCTACGAGACCCACGCCAAGGTCCGCTACTACTGCGCCGAGGGCTTCCTGCAGAGGTTTGACCCCGTCATCAGGTGCCTGGTCAACGGGCAGTGGGAGGGGCCTCTGATCACCTGCACAGGTGAGGACGCCCTGCTACTTCTGATCGTACGGCTCTAGTACTGCTGCTGCTGCTGCTGCTCCTACTACCGCACGTCCGCTCCCTAATGATGTGTGTACCCAAATACTCTGTGTGTCACTTGGTAATGGTGAGAACATTGGAAACTTTTGCTTTTGTGTTTCACAGAACATCCCGTGCCAAATCAAAAGCCAGAAGAAGAGTGAGTGTTGATTTGAGGCGTCGATGTATAGGTGGCATGCTTGGTTCCATATTAACACTGAGGTGTTCATGTTCTACATTTTACCTTGAAACGTGATGGTTGGTTTCTTCTGTTTGTCTGTAGCTCCAGTCCATTCAGTGGAGGACCAGCAGATGTCAGCGGCCTGACTTCAGATTGAGGAGATCCTGGAAGTCCTTGAAGGTCCTTGGAGGCCCTTGAAGGTCCTTGGAGGTCCTTGGAGGTCCTTGGAGGTCCTGGACTCAGCCATGGGTAACACCCTTCCAGACCTGGAATTACTGCACCTACATTTTTATTCTTCTTAAATCAGCACATATCCTTTTACCGCTCAAACAATCTTGTTTTTCAAAACAAAACATTGAAATATATTGCCCACTACAACCATTCAATTGGGTGTCAAAAAATGACTCTCTCTCCCCCAAGGTTTTAAAAAGAGGATTTTAGGGACATTTTAGTCCAGTTGAAAGAGTGATTTCTGTCTGACTGCTGTATTCTTGGCTGGAGGAACGGCACAATGAACATTTCATGTTATTTCTGCTAACACACATTTGAATGAACTACTAAACCATAACAGCACAATGTAACGCGTGATTAAAGACACGGATGGCCACGACAGTTATACGTTAACAAGGCGCCATCTTGTCAACAGCAGAAATATTTGAACAATTCCATATATGTAGAGATTTTTATTATACAGTTTCCAAACCAACTACAGAATTTATTTTGTATAGCGTTGCAAGTAGAGGCTCATTACGTTGAGTGAAGTGAATGGATGTCATTCCAAAATAAATACATTTGAAAATAAATATGACTATGATGAATATTTGTCGTCTTTGGAAAGATGCATCAAATAGACAAAGATCACCTGAAAAATGCAAATATGCTCAGTGGCATATTGAGATTCATAAATAATAAATTGGAGCTAGCATGTTTCACATTTTCACATTCATTTATTGATGTTTTAGTGCAATCGTATTTCTTGAATAATACGACAAAGCCTATATTAGCTGAATATTGCTTATGTTGGTAGCATGAAAACACCAACCATCATCATTAATAATAATAATGTATTATAATAATGTGTTACAAACGAGATACTCCATTTTAGACATAATGACCCATTTATTGAATGCTATCTGGGTCATTGCAAAGTTGTATTAGTTCTTGTCAACACCACACGAGCCGGAGATGTAAAGTCACTTTAGTTTATATGTGCCGTCTCTATGGACAATCAGAGATGCGGGACCGACGGTGAGCAGGGGAACCTATCAGGCCACCGGTAACCGATAGCAGTACGCCCCGTAAAGACCCTTCGTTTTGGCGGGAAACCCAACGGTGCGGACGCCAGGTTCAGGAACGCCCCCACAGCGCGGCCGTGGGAAGGCGATGGGGTAGCGGACGCTGCCGTCGCGCAGCCAACCGCCATCGCAGCGGTCGTAGCTCAGGAACCGCCAAGCAGAGTATAGATGGCCGACCAGGGCTAACTCCGCCCCCTCTTGCTTACAGGCTTGGTCCGCTCGGTCGTAGGTCAATGACCCTGTCTTGTAGAACACAGTGCCTGTTGGGAGAACAATAGAACGCCAACGTTTCTCAGCATTATTCAGTGGTTATTTTTTTCACAGATTGTGGTAGTTGTTGTAGAAGTAGCTTTCCTGCCCACAGTGGAGTTTGAATGGTTGTAAACTGTGATTGTGGGTGTAAGGGGCATTTTTTTGGACTAAGGTCAAGGGGTTTCCGATTGGAAGGCATTCTCTGACAATTCTTTCAAACAGCAGCTTGCTTTGTCTTTGCCCTGAACTGACCGCAACCCAATCCCACTGCCGGTCTATGAACCAGATGTCTCCGTCTATTGCCATGGGAAGCAGGAATGGAGTTGGGTAGCCAGTTGATTGGCACCCCCGTTTCACTCTTCATAGTGTAGGTGGAGAGCAAGGATTAACACAGTCGTGATTATAGGGTTTGACTTCCAGACGATTCTGGGTTCGAACCCCGATGTCCACAGTCTACCTGTAGGTAACCTTGAGTAAGATGCCGAACCCTTACCTGTTCCTTCATAACATATAAATATATATGTCACTGTAAGTTAGTTATTTGTGATAAAAATCCTCTGCTAGAACATAAGTAAATAGCCAACTTTCTTATACTTGTTGTGCGTTTATTCAAACGTACTTCCTGTACACTACCACCTGCAGATTGTATGCAGCGACATCACAGTTGTGGTGACAAATTGTGGGAACTTCGGTTTCACAAATACTGGCTATACATTTCTTTTGTGGTTCAACAATAAGGAAATCATTTCTGGGAATATACATTTAGCATATAACAACTTCCCGCTGTTGACAAACATCGGCGTATAGCTGCAACAGAGGTCATGAATGTATGAATGGGCTTCTTTGAGCTCACCGGGGGCCGAGGAGGTGAAGCAGTAGGCGTCAAATCGGTCGCGCTGCTTGTCTTTGGGCCCGTAGCTGCGTAACCCCGGCAGGAGTTCCTCACCGCCACACTCTGCCCGGGGGATCAGGATGGGGTAGTGGACTGTCCCGTCGCCCAGCCAGCCTGCATTGCACCAGTCCAGACCCTCCGTCCAGGCTCCAAGGGCACAAGAGAAACCCATGAGTAGCCAGACCAAGGGTCAGGGTCAGGATTAAAGGTCGGGTTCAGGGGTAAGGTTAGGCCCACACTGGAACAAGGGTCAGGATCACAGGTCGGGATCAGGGTAAGGTTGGGCCCACCCCAGACCAATTCAACAGTAGAAACGAGTCGAACCAATGGGCCATTCTTGTATCATACCTACCTCTGTAGAGTTGATTGAAGGTGGCCAGCACGGCATCTTGTTGTGCGCAGGCCTGCTGGGCCTCCTGGAAGTTGTACTTGTAGCGGCCATTTTGGCTCTGATATGGAAACACCACCCCTGGGAGAAAAAGGAACACTTTGTCATTGAGGAATTCGAATATGTTGTCGATATCTTTTTTTCGTTGACTCATTGTTGCCATCATTTCACATTTAAAACGTCATTCAACACAACAACCATGTGGTTATCACTTTACCTTCGATTCTCAGGGTAACAAACACGCTCTCGTCTTCAATGCCGTTGATGAGCTCACAGCGGTAGCGGCCGCCATCTTCTAATTCAAGATGGTGGATGTGCAGCGAGGCGTCCATGGTGTGAGCGTTGCGGAGGGAGACGCGAGGGCCCAGGACGCCGTAGAGTTTGTAGGCGTATCCGTTTGATATCAACACAATGTTCTCTGGCCCCGGGTTCTCTGGCTGCATTTTGGTCCATTTGACTTTGTAGTGGCTGGGTTTGGTCTGCAGGATGCAGGGTAGCGAGGCGTTCTCCCCTCGACGGGCGATGACCTCGGGGTAAACCGGAGGTTCGATGAGATACTTGAGCTTCTTTTGGGCTGCGGTCAAAGACACAAATGGGCATGGCGGGGGACAGTTGCAGGGCAGTTGCATGAAAAATTGCATAATGGATAATGCAAGTTTCTTCTCTGTTTACATTGCATTGTATGTATTCAAATGTATACATTTTTGGTAAATTATGCTTTTAAAAGTGTATTGAGACTCAACTTTCCTCTTACACTTTTAGCGCAACACATTCCTTTTATTCGTATTATTCATTAATTCATTTTTAGTAAAAAAAACAAAAAACACCTTGATATTTTCTCACATAATTATTATATTGATCATGATAATAATGATGATAATAATAAATAATAAATAAATACATGAATAATAAATGATTACGTCTAACATTAAGTGCCATTAGTGTATTCCCTTCATGACTACATCTTTTCTTGGCTGTAGTAACGCTACCTGTCCTGTTGGGGGCAGGCGCCGCCGGTGAACAGGTGCAGCAGCTCAAGGTCACCAGGACAGCGGCCACAACATTCATCATGAAGTTCATCTCTCTTACTGTCCCTGTGGGTCATAAGCATACACACGGATATAGAGACAACATACAGTACAACATTTAGACATTTCTCTGAAATGAAATAAACGTAAGGAAATACAATATATACAACAACACCATATTTAAACTGCTACAGGGGTGAGAATGTTAGCCTATTTAGTCATTCAGGTACTGCATAATGTCAGGCTGAATATTGAAATAACATACAGAATCATTGTTATTTTATGAGCAAGCACATTGTTCAAGCAAGATAAAATAAATATAAAATAAACAGTGAGATTATTACCTGTTGGGTTGAGGTTCTTATAAAAGACGATTGGCCACTAAAGATAGATCCACATGACAGTGGTGCTTTCCCCTGGTTTATTCAAATTCTCTTGAGATATAAATTTTTTCTCTTATTCTTTTGTATTTTTTTAATGAAAGCTATTCCTTTCACGTTGGCTCGGTTCCACGCCTGCACCTTCAAACAAATCCACCGAGCTTTTCATTTTCTCCCATCTTCTTCTCTTCTGTGGTGGACTGTCATGCTCAATATGTTGATACTCACTCTCTATCTCGCTCTCTTTCTCTTCATCTCTATCTCCCTCTCCTTCCTCTATGGCCATCTCTTTCTCTCTTTTCTCTCCCCCACTCTCCCTCCCTCCCTCTGTCTCTCTCGGCCTCTCTCTGACTGGGCTGTTGTGTTGGCAGCTCTGTTCCAGATGTTAATGGCCATCGGACAGACTGGCTTTATTTTGGCATCCCGTGCCCTTCTGCATTTTAAAGTCTGGAAAAGGACAAAAAGATCTTTAACGAGTAAAGCACAATACATACATTTTATGTGACTCATTACGTGCGTTCTTCTCAAGGGGAAAAATAAGGAAGAAATTATGTAATGAGAATTTTTCATTTTACCCAGATAAAATATGCATTATATCAAACTGTAATTATGTTCAATGATAATCAGTTGACAATTTTTCTTTCTGACCTGCCTGTATCTTAGCATATTGAGCTTATCTAGCATATCAAGCTAATCTAGCGTATAGAGAAAAACTAGCATACCGAGCTAAACTAGCATATGAAGCTAAACTAGCATATCAAGCTACACGAGCGTACCGAGCTAAACTAGCGCATCAAGCTAAACTAACATATTGTACAGTGACGCGCCATCACTGATCTCCGGGGACAACAAGGGGCCATGTGTGTGGTGACCTTTGGCACTGGGCTGTTTCCAGAGAGGACTGTGGAGCACATTCAGCCATCTGTGTTCCTGACCCCCACGACATAGGGACCAGGGGGACAGGAAGTGCTGTGACGGCCCCTAGCAGCATCCTCCGGGCCCCATGCACACACACACACATACCAGATACAAGGGTGGCATTGTTAGGGGCCGTAGTCTCTCTGTCCCTCCAATGAATAACAGACAACAGACACGCAAACACACACATACGCACATAGACAAACTCACAAACACACAATGTTAAACACTCAGAATGTCACAACACCAACACACAAACTGGAAACACATGAGAACAAATTATGTTTTCAAATTGTGGTTTGTGAACTGGAAGGGGGTTCCAGGGGGGTCCCATGTGGGATGACCAAAATCAACATTTTCAATCAACATTCTCTCAAAAATATATATGCATGCCGACAGGCTTTGTCTATGGCTTTGTTTATAATTCATATTACTGTGGTGTAATGTGTGTCTTTATCAGGGTCAAACACAGTTTGAATGATTAAATACTGTAAACCCCTACTTTGAATAAAACACTGAAATATCTCCATCTAGTGAAGAGTTCTGGAACTGACTTCTAATAGTTCAAATAGATTATCATTTTCAATCAATGTTTTTACAAAACTGCCTATGTGTCTTTAATGGCTTCATGTTTTGTCCACTCTCCTGTAAAGTGACCTTGGGTTTTATGAAAGGCACTATAGAAATGTAAATTATTATTATTTTATTATATTATTATTATTATTATTATTATTATTATTACATTCACAATGATTAATGGCTTCAGAGCAGTTATTGATGGGTTCCAAAACTATTGACTGTATACACGTTACCTTAGTTTGTCAGTCAATTAGTAAAGTGAGTTATGTGTTCAGATAAGATCAGAGTTACAACCGGTTATTCTTCATTCTGTCCACATGGGGAGAAAAGCATATCAGTTGAACGTAACATAAAACTACTGAATAGGATACTTGGAATACAGTAGTAACACAGTAGTAGGGACTTCTGCTGTAGTGTCAGTTTTTCTATTGAGAATATAATATAATCATTTTACTGCATTCCCTAAAAAGCTGCATTCATTAAACATAACTAAGTAGGAACAATTGATGTGGAAAATATGTAGACATGGATTGAAGTGTATTTTCACACATTGGGCACGTTCAATCTGAAAACTGTGTGCACAGTTTCACTATGGTTCCCCAAACGGCCGCTTGTATATAAAGCCCACCGTATTAAAAAGGCAGTGCATAGAATGGATCCAAATAAACACCTATTTACATGTATTCCATCAGAACTCAGCTGCCATAGGTGCAACGCTTGCGTAGCACAACAGGGTGTTGAACGCACCACCGTTTCCGTTCAAATCAACATTTAGCTCAACGCTGAACGCGCCCCAGCTTTCTGTGGCCGCTTTCTCTGCAGGTAACAGAGGTGGGCGTGGCAGAAGCTCAGCCAGCTAAGTGGCAACACCTGAGACTCATCAGCAATCAGAGCAGAGCACCTTTGAAGCCCCTCTGGGAGCTCAGGGGCTGGTTCTCTCGCTGACTGACTGCGCGTACCACCGTCATATTGAGTTCTATGAGCGTGTTCGACTGACTATTCTTTTTTATATAAATAGTTTGATAATTGTACGTCACCCTGTTTACTTTGTGACACATCGCATCGTCTCTGTGGTTTTGGGGCAACAAACAAACCTTTGCTGGCAGCCATTCCTCTTTGATACGCAGGCCTGTAGCGTCTCGTTTCAGTGTCGAGCATGTAACTCGAGTGTGTGTGTGTGTGTCCAGTTTTGTGCTGACTGCAGATGAAAGATGCGCTCGGCCGAGCAGGTTTCTCTCTCCAGGATCCCTGATGGGGTGTCAGTTAGCGCCTCGCTGGTGCGGAACACACACATGCATGCACACACACACACACGCACACACACACACACAAAATACCAACCAGGGTCAGGAGCTCGGTCACTGCCATAGGCATGCGCCTTCAGGCCCTCCGTCAGCCTCTTCTCAAACAGAAAGTCAACCCCCCCCACCTTCCACAATACACACGACAGCCGGTCGTTATGTTTTTCCACGGGTTCTTCAAAATGCTTCCGTCTATGCCGGTTTCTCCCCGTGGACAGACAGGATTTCAGCACTGTGAGTGAGAGATCACCTTTTCAGGGCCGACCTTACACCACGCCTCACCCCCCTCTTTCTGTAGCTCGCCTCGACCCAGACATACCTGTCCTCTCCCCGGCAGGTACATGCGGGCAGCCAGGGGTCCCTCGCATACCAGCGGCAGGGCTCGTTTTTGTTTGTTTTCTTTATCATTCTGAATGGAGCTGGGTCTGAACGTTCGCCCCTTCCCCGGGATGCCTTGCTCTTCAACCCTGTCATGCTGTGCTAATAGGAAAACGCTGTAAATCGCTGGAGAAATGGTGCGTGATGTACCGCACCCAACTACTGTCGTCAAATATACTTCCTTCTTGCTCCTTCTGAGAATGTTTTAACATTTGAAATAGTTTTTTTCATTATGCCAAAACATAAATACACACAGGACTTAGCGGAAATTAGGTTTGCACAATTACTTAATTGACGTGTCAAGTACCAAATCAAATACCAAAGTACAAGTAGTTACCAAGTAATTACTATTGATATCAATATGCAACACCTTAGGGCCAGCAATAGTGGGACACAATATAAAGTTAACTTCCAATGTTTTGATGGTGAGTTTGTAGTCGGACACCTTCACCAAACACAGGAGTCTTTCATGGGCTGTTGAACTGAGATGCTGTTTTTGACCTAGATCAGATGAAACTAGAAATGTAGTAGCTGTGTTTAAATAGAAAGTTCACACCATAGAAATATTTGATTGTATCCTCCAACTACTAAATGTATGTGTGATATAAGTATGATAGAGTGATGAAGAGATGAAGAGTATGCAAACGTGCCATGCATGGCTTTTTAGTATGTTCGTTAAAGCTATTGTTGACATACCCTTTAAAATGGCCAATACAACCAGTAACACAGTTTCCCACTTTCCCAAAGGTGATTCCAGCTCCTACCTTGTGACTGAACACTTATCTATGCCTCAAAATGACTTAAAATGGCTTACATTCATGGGGGTTATATTTGAGTGATTATAACCCACCTACACCTTTGTTCATATAACATGTTGTAAACGGCATGTTAAAACAACCATGTTAAATGCCATGTTAATATTGTATGTTCGGGGTTAGGGTTATGCTAAACACCAGGTTAGTTTAACATGTTGTAAACACCATGTTATTATCACATGCTGCAAACACGCCATGCTCGTATAGTGCATGTTTTATTTGTTATTTGGGTAGCAATTTGTGAGAAATCACGTGGGGGCTTGAGTTTACAATGTTGCTAGCACCTAATACAAAGTAAATGCTGCTGCTGGACTTGCTAGTTGTGAACACCTGGATGTAGCGTACGCTTCTGTGTGGGTGTGGGGGGGCGCCACAGTCGAGCACACTGAGACTTGTCGCACAAGAGATCCGGGACATAGATAATGGAAAACTCAAATGATGGTGCAGGCCAGATAGAATTTTGCCGAGGGCCTAATTTGGGCCCCAGGCCTCTTGACTCGTGTGCCCTAGACGTTTAACATAGATAATACGACCTGACCTTATGACACCTGGGTGTAGCAACCTGTTATTGATGTGTTGTCATTCCTCGGGAGGGACATTATTTCAGATGGGAATCCAATGTTGAGAATCTTAACCGTGGCTTGATCAGTCCTTATGACACCGCTCATACCAGATTAGCTTTACTCAGCAAGATACAAGAAAATAAGCTTAGAGAAAGCAAATAACTTACACAATAACAAATGAATTGAAATCCATGATAAACTAGTCATCGATTTACTCATTGATTATTTGACAACAAATTCTGGTTTGATCAGGTTCGAATCCGATCTGACAAACTCAAAACATGATGCATTCCCCGTTGAAAATGTACAAAGGTACATACATAGCTAGCATGCTAGCGCCCGTTTAAGTATGTGTGGTGATGGCTGGTTTAACCTGTGGGCCTTGAATAGGCAATGGACCACAGGTGTGCAGCGTCACCCAGCCCCTAACTTGGGGGCCAGGTGAGGCTCCATAAACCAGCCACCATCCACACAAACACTCCACAGAGAACCTTGGGGAACTACCATTTTACTGTTGAAGGCAGGTGTAGAGAAGCTGTGGATGTCAAAGGATCAAAGGTGAAGGGAATTTTTGGGTGCCCCTTGGGAAAGTTAGATCGACCATGATGTGTACTCCAGGTAAAGGATCCTACACTGAAACAGTGGTTTGAGAAAGTGCAGATCAAGGCTGATGTGCTCATACAGGCAAGTGTCGGCTGCTACCTACATCCTCAAGAAGGGTGTTCTGTACCAGTGTCGGGACACGGTTGAGGCCTCAGTGTTACCCCAGTCACCCAGTCGCTATCATGGAGCTAGGCCTCAGGAAGGACACATGGCCTTCCAGGAAACGTTGCAGAGAGCCAGGAGACAATTTGCAAGGCCAGGCCTGTACAACCAACTTTCCCGGTTTGGCAACTTGGCAGTAACTAAGCAGCCTCACCTGGCCCAGTTAGAATCTGTGGTTTTGGGTGAGGCTGAGTTGACTAAGCAGTGCACACAGGTTAACTCAAAGTGAGTGCTAGCATGCTATCTTGTTACCAACCGTTCTATCATTCATTCTACAACATTCTGCAATAAATCGGATAATTCAACATCCACCTGTCTGTGTCCTTTGGAGGAGCCCTTCACGTTAGCGGCGTGCGTCGGCAGCTAACGGCTAACTTCTTTCTTTATATCTCAACATGAAGTAGCTTTCAGTCAATAACTTAAATTCCTGCCAAAGCGAAGCGTTTGTCACTTGAGACGTGTCATAAATGTTGGATCAGAATGCACCCCGGTGCCTCCCAGCGGTGCACAACACATGTCCTGTCTTGTGTTTATCTCCAATCCAGTCCAGAGAGTGTGTTGTGGTATGTTTCAGCAGAAGGACACACACACACACACACTTACATGAAGACTTAGGGGGCATTACTCACACACACACACACACACACACACGCGCAGCACTCCTCCCAACACGCCCTCATTGTGGCTCTCTCTCCTCACCCATTCTGATGGAGGAGATTGTGTTATCTATGGGCTCCAGGAGCCGACCTGGTGGTGTGACAGGAACCATAAAGATGCGCTTATGTACACACACACACACACACACACGCACACACACACCTGGGTGGCTGGAATGCCATGGTGGGGTGTGGGGGCCGGAGGTTGGGCTGGGAGACGGAGCAGTGTAGAGATGGAGAAGCCGTTTATTTCATGAATCAAAACAATTCAAGATTCAAGAATTGTTGTACAATACAATGCTTAATCCCCATTCTCTACCGTGGTATTCTTCTGAACATGAATTGTAAACAATTGTAAACAATAAGTAAAAGTGCAGTACAGTAATAAGTATAGCATCATTATAATGATAGATGATAAAGTGACCAGTGGGGTACAGTACAGTGAGAGTGCCTGCATGCTATGTCGCCGAGTTCCTAGTGTAATTGTCCAATAATTGAGAGATGAACAGTTCAGTAGGCAAGCTGACTGTCGTTTGAACCTGTGATTGTGTGATTGCATGTGACTGCACGCCCACTAATTGCAGGTATTTGTGGTCACGTGCCCGAGAGTGCTATCTCTGACAGAAAAAAATGTAAACTTTTTTTTGTTTGTTTCTGGCACGAGACCAGATCACATGCTGACCCGTTGGCGTGTGAGGAATTATGGACAGATTGTACAGCAGCCTACTAGACCTGTTGACCGGTCATCCCATTGCTGACATGTCAGCAGGTATTCTGCAAATGCAAATACGCTCTCCTCCTGTCAGGGTTTCCTACACCAGCAGGAATTTTTCAGTCGGAAGTTCAGCAGCGAATAGAAAACAGCCACACTTACAAATCATGCACTCTTGACTCTATACTGATAGTTATGAGTGCTCTGTGCCAATATATTGGCTTGGTCTTTACTTAAATGTACAATGACAATAAAGCACCTCGTTGGAAGACAAACAGCAACAATCGCCCCTCCACCGTGCGGAATCCACCACAACCAATCTCTCCAATCAGTGGACTGTGTGCCTTGAGCTGACCCGGCATGCAGAGAACCGCCCCGGTCAGATAAAGCTAATAATCCTGATCATCCTGATAGTCGGGTCATGCTGTTTGAGTGTGTGAGGGAACTCTTTTAACCCATGCCTTGAGGACGGCGGTGCGGGGGGGGGAGGCTTCTCCTCAACGTTTAGGCAGAGGGGCAAGCTGGAGCACATCCCCGTGAACGTGTGTCTGAGTGGCTTGCACACACTAAAACACACCTTCCAAGCAGGATGGGGTTAGCGATGTAACTAACCCTTCAGGGTGATATTGTATTGTACATTGTATTAAACCAACTTTGAGCGGAAGCCTTTGTGTGTCTCAATGTATGTGGTGGCCTGCAGCAGCAGTTCATACCATGAAGCCCCTGGGCATGGTAGCTTAGGCTACTCACCCAACCTGCTTGTGTTCGAGATAACAGATCACCAGCAGATTCCTAGAAGATCCACAATGGACTGCGAGTTTGAGAGACTGACAAAAACCCGTTCCCTGACAAGTATCGATATGAAAGATATTGATTATCAGCAGAGGGAATGGCTCATCTGTGTCAACTTCTACTTCATTTGAATGACGTTTGAATTGTGGTTTAGTTTGCTCCCAAGACCGATTGCCAGGGTTGCAGTTCAAAGAATATGGATAAAATGGTTTTCCACGCAACACATTTGTTTCATGCAACACACAGTTGTAATTATAGTTAGAGCTACACTAGTCTTGCCCTAATGATGGGGCAGTGAAGTCTATTACCTTAATTAAGCATTCACACAGTCGTCATTTTCTTTGCTAGATTTCTTCTTCCTTCCTCCCTTTGGCAGCAGCAACTGTGTTGCTTTGAGCCTGGATTATATTTTTCTTCATGGTTGTTAAATATTATAGTTTGCCATGCATTTTAGAGTATGCAGCTTTGGTAGACTTGCCCACGGTCATATGGAGCAAAACACTGCCCCTTTTACGCTCATAGCTAGATTGGGGAAAGCCCGGGTTAACTTAACACGCTGATGACCACCGTTGTGACACCGCTTCTGCGTGATTGTCGTGGATGAAAAGATATACTGGGTATGTATTTTGGTTATATAAGCCCCAGGTGTGCTGCCTGCCATCAAGGAGGCCGACCTGACACCCCTTGAAAACCAAGCAATGTGTTTTCAAGACTGATGGACCCTGAAGGGCAGCTGGGTAGACAGAAACCCCTGGAGATAAGGGGGGCATTGACGCCTGTGGTCTCAAGCAGTCATATTTAAGATTCCCCAAAAGCATAACAACATTCTTGTCAGGTGTGCCGTCTGCTGTAACTGTGGGCAGACAGTGCTGATGAAAACCATCGATAAGCAACTTGAGTGACGTTGCTTATTGAAGCTTTCCTCGTGAGAGATGTGCTGAAGCCTCTCCCTAGACTATGGCGTTGTGTCTCTGTCTTCTACTGTATGTGAGTAGCCTACAACCAACACTCTTTCAGTATTTCTCCAAATCAAACCAGTATCCACCATTTCTCCAAATCAAGCCAGTAAAAATCATTCTTTATCAAAAACCAAACCAGAAGTTCTCTTTCATGGGCCTTATTCACTTAGCGAATCTCCTCTTGGATCTACAAAAAGTCAAAAATATGTCCTTTCCTGACCACTTTTCCTCATCTCAACTCTGCTGTATGCAAATACATTATTACATTACATTATTACATTAATTATACACAGAGGATCAACCTGCTTCTGGATCATTTTGGTTGACAAGTTACTAATCACTAAAGACTAAAACATATTCGAAATATATATGGTTTTCAAGCAGGTTCTTCACATTATATGTCAAAACAGGACATGGCATTTGCTTCCGCATATATGAGAACCTACAAGAGCACATTTAATTCAAGTTTCTACCTTATTTAGTTAAAAAGACATACAAACAATCTCAGATCTCTCAATTGTGAGGCATTATCGGACATTTTTGAGCTGAGATTGAGATTGAGATTTTTGAGCATACAGCTAAATTGATTGTCATGAAACTAGGCTGTCCTGTAGACCCCTAATGTGAATATTCACAGTGGAAGCAAAATGGACTCAACTCTACAGTATTATCTGGTGACCTTGAAAAACCTTGAAAATGAGGGGACATTTGATAAACATAGTTGATGACAAACATTGTTATTCGTTCTTTTTTGCGTGTGTCTGCGAAACCATTATTTAGAAACTACCATGAGTATCAGTTAATCAAATACAGGTGTGCTAACACAAACACAACATTGATCGGAACAAACCAACGTTGCAGGGGAGCGTTATTAGTTCCTTAAATGCTGGGCTGCACACAGCAAAGGGAACCCTGTCTTGTGTCTGCACTGCAATCATGGGGTAAGTAAACAGGATCATTTTACAATTCAAGCTAGGTGTTTGCTACAAATTCTACAAGGCTGTTTGTAGAGTTGCCCCCATGAGTTAGCCTAGTTGTGTCATAATTATGCAGAGGAAGTGACTACTACTTAAATGAATGGATGGAATCCAGTTGTTCACAGTAATGGGCAGTCTCACCTCCTCTGTACTGACCCTGAGCACCGGACCCCCTCTTGGGTGTGTGGTCAAACCACCCCTGTACGCCCTGTACACACATGACCGTGTAGCCACACAAGGCTCTATGACCATCCTGGGTCACCAACAATGATGAGACGGCCCACAGAGAGGAGGTCAGGGCTCTCTCTCAACGTCTGTGAGACTAAGGAGATCATCATGGACTTCAGGAAGCTACCCCCTTACACATCGACGGAGCTGTAGTAGAGAATGTCCGTCTCTGCTTCGAGTTCCTCTGTGTGTTCATCAAAGATAACCACCTGGTCCAGGCAAGCGGACTCTGATTTGAAAACTGCCCTCAAGCACCTTTACTTTGTGAGGAGACTCAAAAAGTTTGGCATCTCTGCAAAAACTCTCACTAACTTTTACAGGAGCATCCTCTCTAGCGGTTACTGCCTGGTTCAGCAACTGTTCTGCTGCTAATCGCAAAGCCCCTGGATACATATGCAATGTTCCCTATGCTAGATTTAAAGCCCCTGGATACATATGCAATGTTCCCTATGCTAGATTTAAAGCCCCTGGATACATATGCAATGTTCCCTATGCTAGATTTAAAGCCCCTGGATACATATGCAATGTTCCCTATGCTAGATTTAAAGCCCCTGGATACATATGCAATGTTCCCTATGCTAGATTTAAAGCCCCTGGATACATATGCAATGTTCCCTATGCTAGATTTAAATACTCTGGATACATATGCAATGTTCCCTATGCTACATTTAAATACTCTGGATACATATGCAATGTTCCCTATGCTAGATTTAAATACTCCCCATACATATGCTTCTGATTCTTTTTCGTATGTACATTTTTGCCTAATTTTGCCTACTGTCACCTGCCATGTCAAGAGTTTTGCTGTTCAGAATGGTCCTGTGTTATGATGTACCTGTAAAGATAAAACACAAAGTGAACAACCAATGAGTATCTTCATTACACTCCCTTGGCTTTTCCCATGAATCATTGCATGCTTGTTTGTTTTCATGTGGCATGTGTTTCTGTGCATCAGCCAAAAAACAACTCTTGGTTCCTCAGAACAGAGTTGGCACACAGAGGCCCAGGTGTGATTAACTATTTTGCCTGAGTGTGGCCACCCCCACCGATACCCACTTAATAATATGGAGGAGGGTTCTAAAGAAGGGGGAGGAGCTATGATGGGCTCAAATCGGATTGGTGGCAGTGGCACCGGTTGGTGGGCGTGTTCCAGCCAGTGACAAACACAAAACAAGTTGGACAGACTGGTGTGTCTGTCTGCAGGTTAACTCTCTCAACCCTCACACCACTGATCCCCTTCCTCTGCACAGAGAGAGAGAGAGAGAGAGAGGCATAGACAGAGAGGGTGAGAGAGCAAAGGGACAGCTTCCTGAAATAGTTCCCGGGTCAAGTAGAATTAGACTTGACTTAGACTTATTTTTTTCCCCTCCCTCTCTCTATTGTACTCTTCCAGACAGGCTTTAAGGGAAGGCTACATTGCCCTAGACCTCGCCACCATGACCAGCGCGGCCACCAACATGCGCGTAAAGCTGCCGGCGATCTGCCTCATTCTACAGATCATCCTCATCATCCTCTTCGGCACACTGGTCCAGTACGACAATGGCACAGATGCCAAGGCGTGGCACGCCAACACCAACCAATCCGACTACGACAACGACTTCTACTATCGCTACCCAAGTGAGTGCAGGGGGAAGGTCAAAGGTCACTTGAGCTGTGGGTGTCTGTGGGTGTCTGTGGGTGTCTGTGGGTGTCTGTGGTTGTGTCGCGTCCAGAGACCAGGCAGGGGGAAACTCCTGCTTGGGAGGTGGTAACTTTACTTGTTGTCAATTAAAATGACATTGAAAGGCATGTTTATTGGATGCTTTACATTGGCAGGAATTCATATACATTTAATGAGCGATAATTATTGAAACGTTTTAAGAAGACTAAATGATATACTTTATATGCTGGTGCAGAAAGGTTTTGGAGCCCTGATGAATTTGAATGCAATCCAAGTTAATTCACGCATTTCTTTCTTCAATGATGCCGGATACAAATCCTGTCATTTGTTATTCAGTTCAGTTGTTCAGTTCCCACTCGCACACAATTGGTGTCCACCAATGGAGTTTGGGACACAAGGTAGCAGAGTACAAGGTTGGACACTGGTTCTCTTTCTCTTGATTAGATCAAGCCCTTCTGGTCCACTGATAACACTCTGAGCTAACGTTCCCCCCGGCGTAGGCTGCTGCCTGGCTGCGATAAACACCTCTTTAGTGGAATGATTTGCACTGGTAGACTGATTTTCTGTTGTTGTTGTTGTCACATACAGGACCAAACATGGCTGTTATGCTCATTTAAACCTCTGTTTAATGTCAGTATCATGAATTAAGACTTTTAATAGGGATACAGTACGCTGCAATTACTTTTAAAATATTTGCATTTGAATGATGATCTGGCGTAGCGGTACATGGGTGGAACCTTAATCTAGTAAGTGTGTGTGAACACAAGGGTGTGTGTGTGTGTGTGTGTGTGTTGTGGGAATAAGCAGCAGGATATTGCTGGCTCCTCTATAGACGGTCACACAAGCAGAAACACTCTGTCTGGAGGTTGGCGTCAGCGTTGGCGTGATGAGATATGAGATAAGCTATGTTATGACAAATGGGGAGACAAGGACAGCCATGGTGATTACATGCCATTCCATGGTTGTTCCTCTGCTTGCCAATGCACTGAGCTAACAGGTGTGTGTGTTGTGCTGCTGCAGGACTGGAAGTTCTACCTCCAAGTAAAAAACAATTATTTGAACAAGAAACTCTCACCTCACCGTTCCCATCACTGTGAGCCGGTGTCCTGCTGGAGAGGATGTGCATCT
>OMOU01042358.1:0-15705 GCA_900312585.1 Malacocephalus occidentalis
GCCGTCCTCCTTCTGGGCCTGGCACCGGGAGGGGTGGCGGTGTGGACGGAAGAACAGGGATTCAGTGACGAACATGAACTTCCTGATAATGTTCCTGCAGGACTTCCTGCAGCTATATAGTAGCTACTACCACTAGTTATGGTCTTTAATAGTAGCTACTACCACTAGTTATGGTCTTTAATAGTAGCTACTACCACTAGTTATGGTCTTTAATAGTAGCTACTACCACTAGTTATGGTCTTTAATAGTAGCTACTACCACTAGTTATGGTCTTTAATAGTAGCTACTACCACTAGTTATGGTCTATAATAGTAGCTACTACCACTAGTTATGATCTATAATAGTAGCTACTACCACTAGTTATGATCTATAATAGTAGCTACTACCACTAGTTATGGTCTTTAATAGTAGCTACTACCACTAGTTATGGTCTTTAATAGTAGCTACTACCACTAGTTATGGTCTTTAATAGTAGCTACTACCACTAGTTATGATCTATAATAGTTGCTACTACCACTAGTTATGGTCTATAATAGTAGCTACTACCACTAGGTATGGATTATGCGCGTGATTAGCCCTTCCAAGTAGTTTCAGAACCTCTGGTTTATTACATCACAAGTGGGAGTGTCCACCCAGATGTATGCTGGACACATCAGCCGACCAGCCTACCCAGTTGACTGCAGCAACTGGTAGACCGATCTATCTAGCACGCATCTGGGTGGACACTTGTGATGTAATAAACTGGAGATTCTGAACCCGCTTGGAAGGGCTAATCATGCTCACACCTGGTGGTATAATGGGTCTCATTTAATAGTAGCTACTACCACTAGTTATGGACTTCTGCACCTCATCTGTGAATTCATGTTGAGTTAATGTGTCAATGTTTTTGTGCATGCATATGTAAATCAGATATCGTTTCAGCTACGTATATTAATTATTATTTTCCTCTTGTATGCTGTCTAAGTGTAGAATAAAACCCATTGTCCTGAGCCAGCGTGTCGTGGGAGTTGCCAGTACCTCCACGTTGATGGTCTTGTAGTTGGAATGGACGGGCAGCCAGGTGACGTTGGTTCTCTTGTTGAAGCCTGCGTTCATGCTGCCACTCCACTGCATGGGGGTTCGCTGGGGGTCCCGGCCAGCTGTCTGTAACCAGGAACCAACATGTTACCCACTCGGGCCATTCAGCCTGATGGCGCTAGATCGACCGATTTGCTCTGCAGCTCCATGCGATTTGGGTATTGCACTTATAGCTGCCATATAGCTTCAATATTTCACTTCATTGTTCAGGTCTTTGACTGAATGTCAATGTTTAGACTTGATGATCAATATAAGTCTACAGTCTACCACCATACAATACATCCTATTGATCTACAGTCTGGGTCGCATAACAATCTTCTAACAATCCTACAACATGTATGAGCACCAAATGAATAACATCCCTTCTACTATTGGTGAACTATCCACCAAAAAATAGTGTGTGTGTGTGTACAATTTGTTTTCTAAGAAGGCTGCATAGTATTCTGCTGGTAAGATGTCGCAGAGGGTCCTCCACTCGGTGCCGCAACCCCTCCAATCTCCTCTACCCAACGATCTCAACCTACCTCATATGACCTGTGATCACACCAGATCCCTTCCCTGGAACACCTGACCAGATCTGGACCTGAACTCCATGCTGTCTGTTACTTTTCCTGACCACCAGGCCCTCTTGGCGACAACTTCGGCGATGGATGCCCTCCTCAGCTGTTTTCCTGAAGATGGCACCCCACTTTGCAAAGATCAACTCTTACGCCTCCAACCCTACAAAACTTTTTTCCGTGTTCTCTTCCCTCCTCAACCTTCCATCCCCTCCTCACAGCTGATGACTTTGTCACCTACTTTACAAAGAAGGCGAAGGACATAACCTCCTCTTTCACTCCTGCTGCTCTCCTCCCTCCCCCTACACCACCCCTGTCAGCCTTACCGGCTTCGCCCCTCTCTCCTCTGAAAAAGTAAATGAGCTTGTTACATCCAATCACGCCACCATCTGCCCCCTTGACCCAATCCCATCCTCCCTTCTCCAAGACATTACGAGCAACATTCTGCCCTTCCTCACTACCTTAATCAGCACCTCCCTCAATTCAGGTCTGTTTCCAACCGCCTTCAAGACTGGCAGAATCAAGCCACTCTTCAAGGAACCCACCCTTGCTCATGGTAACTGAGTTCCTCCGTGTTGCCAGACACTTGTCCCTCTCATCTGTGCTCATCCTTCTTAACTTGTCTGCCGCAATGGACACAGTGAACCACCAGATCTTCCTTTTCACTCTGGCAGAGCTTGGCATTGCTGGATCTGTGTTATCCTGGCTCACTTCCTACCTGAGAGATCGCACCTATCAGGTCGCATGGAATGGCTCCCTGTCTAGACACTGCACCCTTAAAACTGGGGTCCTCCAAAGCTCAGTACTAGAACCCCTTCTGTTATCCTCTAGGCTCAGTAATTAAATGTCACGGGTTACGCACTGTTATGCAGACGACACCCAACTGTTCCTTCCCACCTAAATCACAACACACATCTCTAAATGCCTGGCTGACATCAGCCAATGAACGACTGCCAATCACCTGAAGCTTACCTGAGACAAGAATGCCCTCAGATGGACATTGAAGTCTCCCCTTCACTGACTGCAAGAAAACTGCAAGAACGACCAGCTGTGCTGCAACACCAACATCACTTCGGTGGCTCGCTCTTGCAGAATTGCTCTCTACAACATCCGCAGGATCTGGCCCTTCCTCACAGGTGAAGCAGATCTTGGTCCCATCACTCGCCTCGACTACTGCAACTCTCTCCTGGCTGGACCCTCTGCAATCAAACCCTAACAACGCATCCAGAACAGAACTCCTTCTATTAACCTTGCAATTATGAATGCTTAAAACCTGCTCTATTCTTATCTTTATGTACCACAGCGATATATTGCTGTCTCTTTCAATAAATGTATTCGTTGTAAGTCGCTTTGGATAAAAGCATTTCCCAAATGCCCTAAATGTAAATGTGCTTCCATCTGTGTCAGATGCATATTAAAGCCACTGACTGCGTTGTATTTGCCGGCCGGGTCCTGCATCTGACTGGGCGGGATGTAGACGTTTTCCATGCCGATCTCCTCTCCGTAGTATGTGGTGGGTGTGCCCGGCAGGGTGAGCAGCAGCATGTTGATGACACACACGAAACTCCGCCCAGCACTGGAGGCGATGCGAGGCGCATCGTGGTTCCCCACCTAGGGAAACGAGAGTGGAGGGGAGAGAGAAGGGGGAGGGAAAGTGGAGAAACGGAGAGAGGGGGGAGTCATTAATGGCTACTTAAATGTATTCTTATTTGATGCCACGCTGTCTTGAGCCTTTTATGCAACCACTGGATTAATATTTAATTGTTGTGTATAACGGCTTGGACCTGATGTACATTGAAGTACACTCTGGAAATGGAAATGTACAACAGGAGACATTCTTTTAGGAGAGAGATGGATGGCACCTAAATGTTGGATGTGTAACAAATGATGTCACACCGGTAGTGGATGAGGTGTCATATGCCCCCCCATAAACACTCAACATGTAAATGCTATATAAATGCAATTCAGTATTATTATTAGTCGCATTACGCAAACATCCTGTAAAAGTCCTTTCATTGAAGTGGTGGCCATGATGGCAGTATAAAACTGTAAAAAAATAAAAATGTATAAACATATAACATATATATTATATATATTAAAATCACATCATTACATTCATCACTATGTTCATCCACAAGTCAGTAAAGTCAAGTAAAAGTTATGTTTTTTGTTTTGTCCATATTGGTTAATCTTATGAGCATGTTCCACAGCATTGAGCGCATAGTTGCTTCAAATACAGTATATTCATATTCTAAACTACGTCCATATTGCATTTTGCTTATTGAGGTACGTATTCTTCCCCATTGCAATATGGACACTTAACTCACATCACCTGTCTAGCATGTCCATACAATACGCACATATGATGTGTGTCATGTGTTGTGTCAATCTATTGATGTTCTGTCCTCTACTGTAGTGTTGATAAGAGATAAGAGGTCATGTGAGCCAAACTGACCACCCAGTTGGGCCACCTTCCGCTGGGCATGTTGGTCATCCAGAGGAGGACCAGATGTTGGACCCAGGAGCCGCTGGCGTTGTGGGGCAGATCCAGCAGGTTGAAGTTAAAGGGGAAGTCGCTCTCTTTAACCAGGGGGCTGCCGTAGTACATCATGGTCTTCTCCACCTCTTCCTGATCATATGACTCGGTTACCATGAACCTGTAGGAACCAGAAAACTGTGTTGTGTTTCTGTTGTGTTTTACACAACGTCCCTATCACACCACCAGGTGTGTGGCTGATTAGCCATTAAAAATGCCATTGTGACATAGTGACATCACAAGTGAGTGTCCGCCCCGCTGTATGATGGAGAGATAAGCCCACAGTGGGTACAGTCCACTGGGTAGGCTGGTAGACTGATCTAGTCATACATCTGCATGGCGATGTCACTTGAGTGCAATGAGTTTTAGTCACATGACAGTTTGACACGTCTTGTAAAGGCATCACATTCACCCCTGGTGGCATAATCGGGGCCCTTTAAAGAATCAGGCTTAACTTAGCAATGGCTCCTATAAGAAGCTAAAATTCAACCAATTCCTTAACTTGAATTTCAGCCTTAACTTGAATTGCATCTTGACGCCTTCATAAGCGTCTCCCAGCGGGTGAGTGACACTGCGCTGATAGGATTGAGGGTTGTGTGCTGGGCAGTCCTACCTGTAGCGGCCCGGCTCGCGGCTGTACACGTCCATCTCGGCCCTCCAGGCCTGCAGCAGCTCATGGAAGCCCAGCTGACTGGTGGTGTAGTCGTGGTGGAGGTCCCACTCCGAGGTCAAGGACTCCTAGGATGGGGATAAGCAGGTCGGTTGCAGTGGCTGAAATGGTTTTGGGGTATTCATGGTGGATGCATCATCTTTCTAAGGATTTCTTTTCATTTGGTTTGGGTTTACTTTTCATGGATTTAGTCATAGTTTCTTTTGTTATGTAAAACTGATGGTTAAAAAGGTCAGAAAGACCATTTTTAAATGGACTTTTCATCTGCTAATCTTAATCCATTCAAATGTATGACTAACCATCACTGTTAATCTCCATACATTTAAAGGGCCCCTATTTTAGCACCAGGTGTGAGTGTGATTAGCTATTACAAGCCATTTCAAAAGTGTCATGTGACTACATGCCCAGCCCCTGGGGGTGGGCCGAGTGAGACTGCTTAAACCAGCCACCAACCACACAACAACCACTGTACTGTACTGCCTTGTAACTGTTAAGCTCAATACATGTACATTTTTACCAACCACAACCATCAATCCAAATAGTCATCTCGATCATCTCAGTGACTTCATCTAGATAATGATGTGTGTGTGTGTCTGTGTGTGTCTGTGTGTGTCTGTGTGTGTCTGTGTGTGTCTGTGTGTGTCTCTTGGCACCAGTCTTGTTCAATTTCCACATCAGCTGCCTCTTCCACCATGCCCTGGGCCACAGAGATGGAGTTCACCTGCAGTACCGCCTTGACGGACATCTATTCAACGTCAGACCGCTCCAGGCCCATACAAAGACCTGCCAAATCTGTGAGCTTCAATATGCAGATGACTGTGCTGTCTTGGCACATAGCCCAGAGTCCATGAAGCATCCCCTGAACACAATGTCTGGCCTATACCAGTCCTTTGGTCTCCAGGTCAACATACAAAAAATTATGAAATGATGGCACGAAATGATGAAATGATGGCACCGTTCATAATCCAACCTCCTTCACCCCCCAGCTTCCAAATAAATGGTGCTCCCCTCAAAGTAGTGAGCCAGTTCATCTATCTTGGCTCAACAACTTCCTTAGACTGCTCCCTTGACCCGTAAATCAACAGCCACATCAACAAAGCCTCTTCAGCCTTTGGACGCTTCCGCAGAAGCGTGTTTGAAAACAAAAGCCTGAAGGTTGCTGTATATAATGGGGTATGTGCCTCCACTCTCCTCTATGGGGCAGAAACGTGGACCCCATACAGACGGCACATCATAAACACACACATCCGATGCCTCCAAAAGATCCTTGGCCTGTCTTGGGAAGATCGAATCCTCCACACTGAGAATCTTTCCATGGCAACCACCATCTGCAGGGAAGCAGCAGTGGCTCAGTGTGTGTGTGTGTGTGTGTGTGCGTGTATGCATGCGTGTCCACGTGTGTGCGTGTCCCCATGTGTGAGTGCGAGCAGAGAAACGGGGAGTAAAGGCTAAAAACACAGCTTTTCATTTTTTAAATAACCTGTGTGATTTTGTCTTATTTTATTAACATATTCTGAGCATTCTGAGCACATTACTCAAATATTCTCCTCGCGGAGGGTAGACCAGTTAATCGGTCTCTGCAACAGTCAATGACTTGTTAAGCCACTGAAATATGCTTTTGTTCTGCTAATATCTATGTGAACAAAACACTGTGGTCATCACGCTGCAACAAAAAGTCTTTCTTATGGAGACCTGCATGGAAGTGTAACTAAGAACAGCATGTTCTTAAAGCAGCTCATGAATAAACCTTCCACACGTGCAAGAATACAGTTTTAAGCCAACATGCAGAATGTCCTGGTGTTTATTCCAAAACACGGACATTACGTGCTACTGATTATGCTGACAACATCGTCTTATTCATAGTCTCTCATCCTATAACAAGACAACAGCTTATTGTGTTGTAAAAGATACCAAGGCGTCAGGACACTTTCTTTAGGGAAAGTTTAACTAATGAAATGGAGACTGTGGAACACTTAATGTTGCTGGGTTAGCTATGAATGTGCAAAGGACGATGCAATAAGCTGTTTTCTCAGGACTAAAATAAGCTAGCACCGGCTGTGGAAAGTTTACTACATTGCGGCCTGTGATACAACTCCTTTTTGCATTTTGTAGAATGTAGTTGTTGTCAATATTGTCAAAGTGGGCTTTTTCCAGTTCGATATGCGGTATTAATTTCAATGTACATATATAGTAATTAGACACAACAATTCCGACACGAGGCTTCGAGGCGACTGGATCCTAAATAGTCAAACTAAATAGTGAGCTATGTTCCAGGCACAGCTGTCGAGTCCACATGCAGCTCCTTGACCAAAAGATGGCAGACAGCTGTGGTTCAGCTCACCGTGGGTTTGCGGGGATCGGTCGGGGGTTCGTTCCTCAGGTGTGTGGCCTCCAGGAGGTGCTTCACTGCTCCCATGCGGAACCCATCCACTCCCTTGTCCAGCCAGAACCTAACAACGTCCTTTTAATGACAAACACAGTTAACACACAGCAGACCCCCTGTTGTTTTGAAAGATACTAACTACAGGTGGTGAGGGAATGATTAAATAACCCTGAATGTTATCCTATCTTATGCTAGCTATCTTGCTATTTCCCAGCAAGGGGTTAACCTAGCAATCATGAGTGCTTGAAAGTTGTTCTATTCAAATCTCGCTGAACCACCAGCGATACATTGTCTCATTCCCTTCGGACAAATGCACTTATTGTAAGTCACTTTGGACAAAAGCATCTGCGAAATGCCCTGAATGTCAATTCATTGCAAGATCGCCATCAACCATCTTAAACAAAGGTGAATTCACATCTCCCTTTCTGTAAAGAAGATGTTGAAGAAACAGCCTGATGACATTGCCTTGTAAAACAGTAAATAGTTAACTAGGTGCCAATCAGGCCTTGGGTAAGATAATAGATAACGTATCTATCTTATCTTACCCAAGGCCAGATGCCACACAAAAGAAGTAGTTACTAGAAAATATCAATTATTTACAGACAGCACATATAATGGCTGCAAGTCTAAAAAAATAACTTTTTGGACCACAAAAAAAAAAGTGACTTCATTCTTACAATTATCTCTCGGCGGACATGCAGGTTTCTGAAATTTAGATCGGGCTGCTGTTTGAGGAACTGGTGGAGGTAACACTGTCCTCTCACTTCATCATACGTCCACGAAGAGTTGCCAAACACACTCACCTGCAGAGAGAGAGAGACAGAGAGAGAGACAGAGAGAGAATACCCTACACATTATAGAATCAGTATGGTTAGCAGGACAAGATAAAAGGTCAGATTTAGCATACATCTTATGACTAACAAAAATCCGATCCCAATTTACTTAACATAAAACTCATGGGTTGTAGAAGAAAAAAACAAATCACATACTATGTCCTTTCCTGACCACTTTTCCTGAACATTGATGCAAAAGGTCATGATGTCAAGGAAAGATGTGAAGGAGAAAAGAGTTCTGAGAGAGTCCACACTGCTAACTGTCATTATGCTACATTCCATGCAGGCTATATAAACGTGGACAACCCAGTGAAAGATATGACTTCATTAGCAAGGTTGGAATTTAAATTCAAAAAAGGAATATAGGCGACCAGTTTACCAGTCACAAAAAACGAAACTAAATGTCATCACATTTAGAACGGTTGTTCCTTCTCAGTCTCCTGTCAACTCATACATGAATCCCAATTAGCATTATTATTTACATGGTGATCATAAAAGATGGTCCAGTGTACCCAATACTAAAGGAGATAAGATAAGAAAGGAAGAAGCACCTTTCCTTAGCATTTAGAGAATTATTATCATTCTGAACAACTTTTATCATGGCTGCCACTCAGATACTTCTGGGTCATTTCACTCAGTTAGGAACCTTCCTAAGTAAAAAAGGCGATCTGCAACCATATCCTTGCTCCTTACAGACACAACACAGACTGATGTGAGGAGACTGACAGTAGCTCAGGCAGAGTGGTGTGCATGTGTACCCAGTTATTGGGCCTCAGTGCGGTCGCATTGCAGTCACTCCAGACATAGTAGTCTTTATAGTGTTCATCTCGGCTGCGGCTCAAATTAAACCAGTGGTGGCGGTTGCTGGTGTGGTTGGGAATAAAGTCCATGATCAGCTTCATGCCTAGAAGATGGGTGCAAAAATGAATACAGTGTTACTTAAAGGTGCATTACATTCCGATACAGAAACACATTTCAACCAATACAATAAGGTAGGACCAGGATACCAATAGATTACAGTAAGACCACATACCACACGCACGCACGCACACACACACACACACCAACTTGTCAGAACACAGACCTCTGTTGTGCATCTGGGTCAGGAGCTCCTCAAAATCCTGCATGGTCCCATACAGGGGGTCTATGTCCCGGAAGTCCTCCACATCGTAGCCAAAGTCAACCATGGGGGAGCGGTAGATGGGGCTAATCCAGACGGATTTAATCTTCAGGTATTCAAAATGAGGCAGCTGCTCTGTGATGCCTGTTCAGCCAGCAAACACAAGCACACACCGTTTCAAGATGAGTGTTTGTATAAAAGTGTGCATGATAAGTCACCACCGAGGAACACATGAACTTGTAACTGCTCATGCCACAAAGGGCCCCCTGTCTGTGTTCTCAGTGTGGAGTGGAATACTGATTTATGACCACCAGTTAAAGGGTGATGTGCAGTCACATGATAGCTAAATAGGAATATAGGAATATAGCAAAGGGGCATGTGCACTGGAGCTGTATGTTGCTACTTCAACTGTCTTCTAAAATGTTCCTAGCGCCAGGAACACATTTAGTGCCAAACTACGAACCCATTATACCCATTATTTCTTCTTTTCAGTCATTCTCATTAGCAGTCATGCTGACAACATCAAAAAAAGGAAGAACAGAAGGTTGAAAAGCACATAGGCAGAAATATGTATTTAGAGAATGTTAATGGACTATGAAGAATGAATTGCTTGATCTATTGCTTGATCTATTGACAGCCAAAGTTTGTCCTTTGTGAGTTACGGTCTCCCCAGTGTGTCACGTGATATGTTGTTCTATTCGGGTTGTGAACCAAGTAAGTAAAGTGATGTCTACAAGCAATTAACCAGAGTCTCAAGTGTCCATTATTATTAGTGGTTATACAATCAACTTAACGAGTATACTACAAACTGCAAAGTCTTGCTAGCAGGGCTACAAGCTATTGGCTACAGCGTGGATTGAGGACAGCACAGCGACGGGGGAAGGCTGAATCTCCATAACCGAAAAGAGACTGAAGGAAACTAAAAAGTAAGAGAAATGGCTAATAGTGAAAATAAGAGGAAGGATGAGACAAATTGCTGGAATCAGAGGAAAATAATGAACATTGCTTGAAAATGATTGCCTTAATTGGAAATATAGGACCATTTGAGGAAAACACAGAACAATGGACTTTATACACCGAGAGGTTTGAGTATTTTGCTCTCGCTAACAAGATTAAATCAGATGTCATTGTGCCAACATTCTTAAGTGTTATGGGAGTACAAGCTATTGCACAATCTAGTTCAGGAGGACAAGTCATTTGATGTAATTGTGACAATATTAGGAAATCTGTTGCACAGTTCGTAGCTGTAGTGAAACGGTTATCTGAATGGTGATTGTGAACTTGGACTTTCACTAAATGATACCATACGTGACAGACTGGTGTGTGGTTTACATAGTGAGGCTATTCAGAACTAACTATTTAGTCAAGCTAACCTGAGACTGAGAAAGGCCATAGAGTACGTCAATGGAGATGGCTGCCCGAGAAGCACAGCAGCTAAGTGCATAAGTTGTCCTTGGAGTACAAGAACAAGGCAGCAGATGGCAAGCTATGTTCAGGGATGGGCCCAGGAAATTAAAAAAATCTCTGAACATCGGAGGGTGGGTGCGGGAGGGCTGTATTTAATTTTGTACCCCTAGAATGCATTTTGATATAATTCCAGAGTACATTTCGTTGGAAATTCTGATATGAAATAACCTGAAAATATTATTTATTAATAATTTATTCATATGAAGGCATGCAAAATGAAAATAATAAAATGTTGTTAATTTAAAACCTTGAAGTATCATGGGGCCTATGTGATAAATAAAAGGCATATAAAATGAAATGCATATATGTAGGCTTATAAATATTAAGAGTAAGATAATATTAGGCTTAAGGCTATAGTATAGGCCCCTACTCAGGCTAATGGCCTAGGCTTACATTTTCCACCAATTTTGGAATTTTATTTCAAGATTTTTTAAATCAAATTGTTCCCAGTCCCACACAATAATTACATAGCTCAAATCCACAAACAATCGTAATTCATATGACAAATGTCGCAACAAATAACAAGCCAATATAAATAGGGTTAAATGCCAGTTAATATGCCTAACTTCCGAATAAAATCGCAGAGAATGCAATTTACCAGGCCCTTTTTCCAATTCGATTTCTGATGTTTTTTTACAATGTCAATGCTTAATTTTTTCTCAGTCCATCTCCAGTTCCACTTATTCTTAACTAGTGAGCCGCTACTATCAATCTCCTGCGCCTTATTCTCGTCTTTTCTCTCTATTATTTTGAACATTTCATCTATTGTTTGGCAAACAAATTGTACACAATAACATTTCTCGCGCGAATGCTTGCCTACTAGAAGAATTTTTTATCCAATCAAATGCGTCATTTCATTTCGAGCGCAAAGTAAAAAAGTCAGATTCTCATTGGGTAGAATCTACCCAATGAGAATTGCCGTTCTAATCGACTGTTGTCTCTTTGTACGCATGAAACGATGTTCTTCTACTAGAATAACTTATTTGTCCAATCAAATGCGAGCGCATTTCGAGCACAAAGTAAAAAAGTCGGATCACTAAAAATAGTTACAAAACGGATCATTTCTAGTACGAAAGCGCAGAATTAAAAAAAGTCAGAACCCGGAAATGGAGAAATCATGAAAAAACGTGGATTTTTCAAAATTGGAATCCGGAAACTGAAAAATCGTGGAATTCCGCGAATTTTCCGCGAATTTGCGGAATTCCGCCATTTTTCCACTCATCCCTGTATGTTACTGTTGTTGGAAAATACGACACCAGGCTTTTGACCAGGAGTGTTGGTGTAAGGACTGCATCATTTGTGGTAAGAAAGGTCACATGGTGTCAGCACGCTGATAAAGTGAGAGAAACAAGAAGAAACACGTGAATAATATGGAGCATAAACAGAGATACAGTGCACGTTTTAGGTGTTATGGACAGTGATGGTGGATACTGGGTCAAGCCTCTGTGGGAGAACAAAGCAGTGAGGATCAGTGCAGTCTCTCCATGGTATCGGATGCTGTTTACAAGGAGAAACTGCAGCACCTTACTCTTCAAGCGACCAAGTTAAAGTTAAGAACCTACACTGGTGAGGCTGTTCCAGTGTTAGGAGTCGTGGATGTGACAATGGAACACAACAAGCAGAAAAAGACTCTTCCACTGTACATCGTTCAAGGAAACCGTCCAGCTCTGCTAGGCCGCAGGTGGCTGGAAAGCTCAGACTGAACTGGCAAGATGTATTCTTGGTAATGACAGAGTTATGGGCCCCCTATAGGAGATCTTGAAGAAGCACTGTAAACTGTTTGAAGGACATTACCGTTTACCGTTTAAGGACATTAAGCTGACAGTCAAAACAGACAGCACACCAAAGTGTCTAGACCTGTCCCATATGCCATCAAACCCAAGGTAGATGCAGGATTAGACAGATTAGTGAAGGATGGAGTATTGGAACCAGTGAATGGGTGACACCGATTGTTCCAGTCATGAAAAAGGATGGGGCTCTCAGGATCTGTGGTCATTTTAAAGTCACTGTGAACCCTGTCTTGATTGTAGATTACCCCTCATTGATTATTTTCTGGTTTGGCAAAATAGACTTATGTCAGGCATATCTCCAGATGCATGTTGATCCAGAGTCACAGAAACTGTAGTGAACAGAAGTAAAGACAACCCTCTCTCACCCACTTTGAACCCGCATTACCACTTCAGCTGGCATGTGACGCCTCACCTTGGGTGCTGTAGTGTCACACATAATTGAGCATGAAACACTGTCCATAGTATTTGGAGTCAAGAAATTCCATCAGTATCAGGAAATGCTGATGAACTATCAACCTCTTACGTCCAGTGTTACATCCAGTCTTCTGTGGCCAGTCGTATGCAGTGATGGGTTGTTATTGTTGAGCCCGTCTTGTCCTGCCTGCCAGAAATTGAGAAACCTCCCACAGCTCGCTCCATTACATGCGTGGGACTGGCCGGAAGAACCATGGCAAAGAGTGCGTATATACTTCGCCGGACCACTGCAGAACAGAATGTTCTTAGTCGATGCTAAGAAGCCATCAGGCAAATGGCCTGAGGTTGCCATCATGTAGAGCGCCTCCTTAGAAAGAACCATCAAAGAGCTGCGGTCTGTCTTCAGCCATTTTGGTCTACCACAACAGCTTGTTAGTGATAACAGCCCACAATTAGTGTTTGAAGAGTTCAAGTTCAAGCTGACTTACCTACAGGTCGTACTTACCCCAGAAGAGACAGACAACCTCCTGATAGACTGTCATTGACCCTTTACATTGGGGCAGAATAATCCCCAGGGTTCAGTCCGGGAATTGAGGTAGTCTACCTTTTCCTAGTTCTGGTTTGATTATTCAAAAGTTTGATTATCGCGTATCATAGACATATACTTTATCATTATGTTAGGATGTGTAAGGATCAATATGCCTAAGGCTATTAAAGGGGGCGTGTATGTGGACCCTATGGATGTCCAGTCATCATACAAACAACAAGAACCAAGCCTATCACATAGACTTAGTTCGTTCATTTTGGGCCATTGATTGACCATTGCTTCATTGCTTTATGTTGGTTGGTTTGCCTTAACCATGACCATTCATTACGTCTTACGTGTCTTATTAAAAGTTCGGCTCTGCAATGCAAAGCGCAGTGGCAATCGGTGGGAATTATTAGATTCACTGAAACCTACCTACCTTTGAGATCCCCGACGCCATCACCGTCTGAGTCTTTGAAGGAGCGGGGGTAGACTTGGTAGAGCGGGGACGCCTGCCACCAGCCCAGGCACTTGGGCGACAGCGCGATGATCGTTATGGTCAGCGCCAAGAGCGCTAGGATGCAGGCGATCACCAGCCAGAACAGTATCTGTCGGGGGACTCTATACCGGGCTCGACTGGAATACAGCAGCAGAACCTCCTTGGGCATCCCGGCGTACGGTTTGATCTGCCTGTACTCGACACAGGTGTCCTGCCCGTCACCTGTGGACTCGGATGTGGCAGCACCAATGCCCTCCTCCTGAAGGAAGCCCGGGTTGCCGATACACTCGCCGAGCTCCACACTTTCGCTTCCGTTGGTCATCTTGTCAACTAAATGTGAAGAATCGCAACGTTGTTGTATATCCCAGCACTCGGTGAGCGAGAATTCGACTGCGTTTTACCCTAAAACCGCCCCATGAAACTGAGGGTCATAGTGCACAATCTCTCTCTCTCTCTCTCTCTCTCTCTCTCTCTCACACACACACACACACACACACACACTGCTGACCATGACATGTGCCTCTCACGCACGTCCGCGCCGCGCGTAACTGTGGAATGTGAAACAGCAGACAAGGAGGCCTAACGGAAGATCTTGTTGCAACCGGTTCCCTAGAATTACTATGACTTGCCCTTTGGCTGCACTTCAGAGAATTAAACTGCATGGGTAATAGGGAAAAAGGTACAGTAACGTAATAGGGACTTTATAATTGTGGGTTATTTTGGCCTTGATAGTGGACACAAAGCGACATTAAAGTAATAACGACGATTCATTATTTTATTCTCCCCGCTTTCTAGGAAAGAATGAAAGTAAAGGGCGCATCAGTGGTGTTGGCATTCAGTCCCCGCTGTGGAGTCATGGTGCTTATTATGAATTTGGAGGAAAAAATGTTGTATTTCCAGTGCTTTAGGTGGAAATACAACCATTTTCAGAGACAAAATGGAGGGAGCAGTGAGATGGATGCCCGTTTAATTATTTTTTTTTTTTTTACCAAAATACAAGCAAAAATGCAGATTGTTGAAAATATAAATACAATGGAAAAATATAGAAAATATAAATGTGGTTTCTTTTTTTGTATGATATACAGTATATATAATATTAGTCAGGTGGCTCCACGAAGCCATTTGAGGAAAAGTGAAATAGCGTCTATATAAAAAGTTTACCAATGTTCCCTAAAATGATTGAATAGCCTCTTGCTGTCCCTGGAGTTTAAATGAATGCTCACCTCTCAGTGGCTCCACTACATCATGCTAAGGGATTTGGAGTAGTACCAGAGAGCCTACCCAACAAACTTTCAGGCCAGATATGAGGGTAGCAGAGCTGTGTTTGTGTGGAGTGGATTCCAGTTCAAGGTCATTTTCACATCAGGGATCCAGGCCGATCAGAGTACACATGACCCCAACGTCCAGTTTGGCTGATTAGTGTGTCCACCTGAAAAGGTGGTCTCGAGTACGGTTGGCAACGGGTATGGTTTGCATCGGGTGTGAAAACAACCGTACCAACACGCGGGAGTGGACCGCTGTTCTGCATATCTCATCTAATCTCAGCCTCTGAACTGCGCAGCCATAGCTGATGAAGTAGGAAGATGGGCGAGAGTCATTCTTGACATTGTCGCCCAACGATCAATAATAACAAGCGTAGTGTGAGGATCGTCATTGTGTGGACTTGTCTACACTCAAACAAATGGAGCGTAGCTGATGACGCAAGTGTACTCTGCTTTGTTTCACTGTATCAGTGTGTGTAGCTACGTAAGTGTACTGTGTGTGTGTGTGTGTGTGTGTGTGTGTGTGTGTGTGTGTGTGTGTGTGTGTGTGTGTGTGTGTGTGTGTGTGTGT
>OMOU01042363.1:0-17485 GCA_900312585.1 Malacocephalus occidentalis
CTGTCTATAGCTTTTTTTAATCTTGGCCATCAGAAGAGGGGATTGCAGCTTCAACAAGAACTAAAACACCCAATGCCTCCTCTGTTCTTACTCCCTGCAACCTTTTTAATCTTGCATCTTTTATCTGATTTGTTGAATAAGGCCTTATGTGTACTCGCATGGTATTTCTAATAAGGAATTAAGTCAAACTGAGCTGACTGGGGAAGCCTCAGGATTGGCTGCTGTCTTTAAAAAAAATGAGAAACTGAGGAGACATCTTTGGAGAGCGTTTCTGTGGTTCCTTACACAACTGTTAAATTGGTCTCCATTTTAAATAACATTGCAATTATCTCCTTCCTTTTCAATGGGAAAGCTGGTTTCTAATACAAAAAGTGCATTCAACAGCATACCTCTTTTAAAGTCAAGTTTGATCAAGTATTGCTTATTAAGAATGATAATTGCAGAAAATAGGTTTTTTTCAGTTTGGAAATAATGGGCTGTCACATGGTGAAATCATTACACAACGTTGGTATTACATACATTTCTATACAAAATCCTGCGTAAACTGAATCCATAATTTTCTTAGGCACTTATTAAAAGGCATTACTGACTGAATTTCATGCTTGAATACCATGGAGGTCACATTAAGTGCCCTCTTACTACATTGTGCTTCAACAGTCACCAGCCTGTTCTGTATTTTGCATGCATACCTTTATTTAATTACGGAAGTAATCATGACCTCTTCCTTGTTGTTTTAACCCTGGTTAACTACATTTGCAGTCTATTAAATATTGTTTTTTTTATGAAACACATTATTAATGTATATTTGCTGTCTTATAATTTTAGAACCCATTTGCCAAATATTACTATAAGGTGTAGTTTAATTGATCCCCAAATAGAGAAATACTGAAGAATACCTGTGCATTTATATAATTTATAAGGATATATTTTGTGTATTGAAGTGGAGACCTGTTGTTTATGAAATATTACCTTTGGATGTGGCTTTCACTGTAAAGAAAAAAAATAGTGTCAGGAAATATACATTTTTAGCACCCGTCATCACTTCTTGTAGTCCAATACTTTTCCACAACGCATATTAGGCCTACTTTATTGTGGTTTGAATCTGTTGTTGTACATTTTCAATAAAAAACGACCCTATCCAAAATCGCAATGTTTGTTTCCTGCAAAAACAAAACTGCAATTTGTGTATGAAACATAATGCAAATGTGTATTTATACATGTCTCCGATTACAACACGCTGTGGCTTTTATGAATAACGAAAGACACATTCTGTTTGTGACCGTAGCGCCGCTGTTTTAAGTATCATTGTGAACGCTTAGCGTCTCTATTCATGTCCAACTGCGGTTACGGTTTAAGACCACGCGGCGCAGTGCATTGTGGGCCAGTGCAGTCAGTGACAGCCGCCATGATTTTTACAGTAGTTCGACAGAAAATGGACGCTGTTGTAGAGTTAACGTAGAATTACTTCGTTGTGGAGGGTTCGCGTACACTTCATACACTGCTTTCAGGACAAATAATCAATCGCTTTTTAATCTGTGGACCGGATCTGTGCAGAAGGCTATACTGCAAGGTTGCGTGGTGTGGACGCCACCGGGTTTCTGGTGTTAGCGGTGTTAGCTAACACCAGCTAAGTCAGCTAGCCTGCTTTCAAATAACATTTATAGGTAGTTAGCTATTAGCGGCTAGCTAGCTAGCCAATACGCACCTGTCTGTATAGTTTAATTCTCAACGAAACTACCGATGATTCGCTGGAACACGGCTACGTCTTAAGGTAGGGCTGCATTATGCGTTTGCGTCGTGTTACCATCGGATCTATTGATGGGTAGACTAGCATTTATTTGACCGACACATTTCCGCTGAGATGCCGATGAGCCGTTTGGTGTGTCGGCTTACTGCGTCACTCTGGTACGTAGGCCTCGTGTCGGTGTTTACCACCCAAACTAGGTCTTCATCGCGTTTAATGTTGTAATAACATACGTATATTGATGATTTGAGTAAGGCCCATACTTATGCGGGTGGGGTGGAGCGGCAGTGGCTAAACAGGTAGTTATTATTAGAAGCAGTGCTTTGGGTGAACGTTTATATGAACTCATTTTCACAATGGTTAATGTGTTGTTTTTTTAAATTATTATTGTTATTATTATTCTCATTATAGTAAGTTTGGCCAATGACCTCTGATTAACTTCTTGTCAGACTAACACCTGCATTTCCAACACTAGGTATGGCCTTGCTCTGACTGTAAGGTGCTGGTAATGGCAGAAGGGCTTGGCATTGGCGAAATGCCCTCCTTTGACCTGAGTACAAATTCTGAAGCAAAGAAGAGACCCAATTCATCGGATGGCAGTAAGTATTTGCACAACTCATGCAAAATCATTACTCATAATATGCACACAGGATTGTGTTAACCGATGTGTAGGGAGTACCGTATACCAATGCCATATGTCAAACAAGGCTTCTAAAATGTGTTGTTATGCTGTTTGTCACAGGAGAAGAGCCCATAAGGAAGATGCCGATATCAAAGTTTGGTGCCAGACCACGATTTGAGCCTGTACACTTTGTCAGTGGGGGGAGCAGTGGAGGTGCTGGCACTGATGAGAAGGAAAATGATAAAGAGCGCAAGCGAGGTGACTCTCATGGTGCAAGATCATGGGAGTCCGAGCAGCCCTCCTACAGCAGTGGAAGAGCCCAGGGATACTCTAGCACCAGATCTGCCTTTGACAGAGTACCTTCATATGGTTCTGACTCCTGGAGGGATAGAGATAGGACCAGGGATAGAGAGAGAGACATACCCTCAGGTAGTACGAGCTCTGGGCTAGGCTATGCAGCCCGCGGGGCTACCTCCAACTATATGGCAAAGACGCAACAGGATTATACAGCTAAATATGAAGCCCATGGATCTCGGAGTTCAGATTCCTACTCTCAGCCCAACAGGCATGATGGCTACGGCGGAGGGAATAGATCAGGAGTGTGGGATGCAGGGCGTCAAGGGTCGGGGTACAGTCATCAGGACCGTCCATCCTCCAGCAGGCCATTTAGCAGAGTTTACAACAGCCCAGGCAGGAGCAGCCCCAGCCTGTCACAGTCCGCCGTGCCACCACTTCGGGCCATACCTGCAGCAGTCTTGGAAGAGAAACAGCGATTGATCTCCAACGTGGGAGCTGCATTAGCCGTCTCCTTTAGAGACCCCATGTACATGACTGGAACCGACTCGCCCAATTACAATTTCATGTTGAGCCGCAGCATCCAGGCTTGCAAGACCAACCCTGAGTATATATACGTCAACCTGAAAGATATCCCTCAAGCCGACCTCCCGAAGAACAGAAAAGTACTGACAGAAGGTTATGCATGTGAGCTGAGGTGCCAGTGTGTGTATCTTGCTACCGGATACTCGGGCAGTAAAAATGGAGCCAGGGACCGTGCCTCAGAGCAGGCCGTTAAACTCTTCCTAAACCCGGCTGAAGTTCGAGTTGTGCAGCGCAAGTATAAACACTCTATCGTCACTGACATTGTGGTATGTCAGATGCACTGTCCTACCCCAGCCTTTTTGCCCGCACTTCGAAATCCAGAGGACAAGCCAACTCCCAGCTCAAAGGGCCAGTACGAGCCTGACAAACGTAAACACTGGACGGAGTTTGTGGTCGTTGACAATGCCCATGACGCCATATGCATACTGAACAACTCTGCTGCCTTTAATCGCATGAAGATCGACTACAAGTTTGACTTGGTCCCAAACAGCAGCTACTGGCTCTGTAGTGTCTACCTGCAGGGGGAGCTCGTGGCCCAGTCCAGGGGCACAAAGAAGAGTTCGAAGCATGCCGCAGCAGAGGAGGCAGTGAGGAAACTTCGCATGAACCAGGCAGCACGACAACAAGAGCAGCAGCAACAAGAACAGCAGCAGCAGCAGCAGCAGTCACAGTATTCCAGGGGAAACCATCCGTCGGATCCCTCTAGTGGATGGTTTGGGCAACAGGTGGGCAGGAAAAAGCACTTGAGTGAGTTGGTTATTCTGGAAAACTCGGATAACGCCATCTGTATCATTAACGACACAGCTCAGTTCAACAAAGTGTCAGCCGACTACAAGTTTACCGTGCTGCCCGACCACCGCTGGAGATGCGAGGTGTATCTGGAAGGACAGTATGTGGCGGCGGGCATCGGGCCAAAGAAAGTTGTGAAACACATTGCGGCGGAGGAGGCTCTGGCCACGTTGAGACAGACGCAGGCCGTGGTTAAATCCAACCTCAGGAAGGAGGGTCATTGTGACGCCATATCCCGCCACCAGATATTGGCACGCTCCACGGAAGAGAGCATAAAGCAAGAGATCAAGGAGGACAACATCGGAAACCAGCTCCTCCGCAAGATGGGTTGGAAGGGTGGCGGACTCGGCCGAGACGGGGAGGGGATCGCAGAACCAATCAAGGTCAAGGAGCAGTTCTCCAGAGAAGGTCTGGGCATGGACATGGACAAGCCCGGAAATCAGCTCAGCAAGCGGGATATCGAAGACATCATCCGAAACTATGCCACCTCTGACCGCCAAGATGACCTGCGCTTCTCCACCGACCTCAACAACGATGAACGCAAGCAGATCCACCACATATCTCAGAAGTACGGCTTGCGCAGCAAGTCGTACGGACAGGGCAGACAACGCTTCCTGGTTGTCAGCCGCAAGGTACATAAAGACCAGCTCATCGGTCAGCTGCTACAGGAGGGACAGGTCGGACGCTATGAGCTGGTCAAACCTCAGGCCTCTCACTGATTTGCATGAACGGTTTTGTTGGCATGGACCTCTGGACAACATGAGTATGACAGTAATATTCATACTTCAGACTGACTCGTACAACAATACAATACAGATTAATTGTAGGGTATCTTTTAGAATCTACTTGGAAATTTCTACATTCCTCTGCCATTATGGTTTAAGCCTAAACAAGGTGTTTAGATAATGGTTTTGCGCTTCTTTTTTTTGCCATTCCACAAGTCTTCTGTTAGGTTCTCCTCACTACATGCTTGTTTTGAGCGCTTTCATATTTGAATGCCTTGGTTATCTGTCATTAAACATCAAATTTGGCCAGAAACCCCCCTTTTTTCCCCCCTGATCATGTTTCACTGTAGCAAAGTATGCACTTCTACATGTTAAGTATCATGACAGCGAAAAATACACCCAATCTAACCGTTGATACGGCTGAAGTCCAAACTAGCAATTGCAGTGTGTATAGACTCTTTTGACAGCAGGTCAAAACACAGGTGTAGCTCACCATTCGTTATGGGTCTGTTCGATTTGGGTATGGCGGTGTACCGGTATACATGGCTAGTCAAATAAATATACAGTGACTAGGCTGGTGCTGTGACATACATAAAACGTTTTACAGTAACAGGACATTACTACACCCTGCTTCTGACGCTCTGTGAAAAGGGTCTATTGCTTTTCAATTGAAGTCTACCACATGTTAAACTATCTTCACATGGAATTGTGAAAGCTGTGATCTTGTTAACTGTCTGGTGTTTCATTTGTGTGAATAGTTAATGTCTGCTTGTTTTACAGCTGTTATTGAATAAATTAAACCGGAAACCAACTAAACATAACTGAGATGTAGATTTTCTCAAGAGGTACTGAAAAAGCAGGGTCCACAATTAGCTGGCTTATGTTAATTTTATTTACAAGAAGAAATGTACATTTTGTTACATGGGTTACCAGTGCAAAGTTTAAACTGAAGACGGCGCCTTAGAAAATGTGACGCCAATGTTCAGGCAGTTGAGTCAGCTTATGAGTTTAACTTTATGGGTGATTGGGGGGCATAATAAACAATCCAGAAGTGCCCGGAAAGGGCAGATTTCAGTCTGCATTAACATGTAGTCTGAAACGAGTCAAGTAATTAACTGGTATACATAAAGGCATGGTGTGAATATGTAGTCTCCAGCCAGCTACTCCGTACTCCTGTCTGCATGATCCTCAAAGGCATTGATTGTAAGAGAGGGAGGTCAGCACCAGGATACCTTCTGCCACACTGTAGCACATTTTCTTGTTACCCATCATACATTTTCCTCCCAACTTAGTGAAAAAGGCTGAAAAGAAGCAGGTAACATTAAACACATGGTAACTTGGTAAGACCCACCAAAAATACAAATAAAAAGGTATGTTGATCGACACCGCAAACCACACTAAGATTAAAGTACATGTGTCTATCGTCGCCCAGACTTGATGGGTGACAGAGAAAAGGGACGACAGGTGAAGGGATAATCTGGAGCATGTAACAAGTAACCCAGATATAACAAGGTACATTTACTTGAACATATGCTACCGCCCAACAATAGCATTCTGTAGAAGGCAATGCCACAACACAACAGCAAACGACTGCAGCAAGAGCACGTGGAACAAACATGAGAAAACCATGTGTGGTTGTAGATTGCGTATGACTGCTTGACCTCACATGACCTGTGGTGTCGTTATTCTTGTGGTGGACATTGTTCATACTTGCAAACAAACAAACACACGTGTCAACAATCACGCCAACTCTGTTCGACGATAGCAGAAACCCTCTTCTCATACTCGCGCTTGTTCTCCTGGTACAGCTGGGCTGCTTGGCTGTTGGCGGGGCTGTTTGGATTGGGCTCATCCAGTAAAGACTGAATAAAAAGATCAAGCAGTTAAGAATCTTTCCGACAACCATGTATTGTGAAATGCATCTATGTATGCAACTCCCAGTTTACCCTGCGACTTCACCAGTAATGACCAGTGTGTCCTAGCAGTGAGAACATGCCAATGCACAGAGTTGCAGGTGCATTGCTTATAACTCTGTTTGAAAATGAGTATGAAGTTGCTGTGTTGATGTGCATGAATAGATAAAAACACCTGTATTGAAGTTAATATTGAAGAAACATCATAAGTTGGACTCCAACGGTTCTGAAGAATGTCTAAACATATGCTGCCATCGGCATAAACTGCAAGGCAAGAAATGAAGGAAAAACATAAATACACTTTTCCAAGTAGAATTTGATTTCATTTAGGATGCTGACACACTACTTAATCTTACCATTTGGATGAAACATTTTGGAGACAAAGCGCACCGTTGGGGGTTTATTTGGATACTCTTCTGTGAACTCAATGGTGAGTTTAAAGGTTCCTAGGAGTAAGAAAATTAAAGCTTAATTCAAGCCGCATGGATTTAAAACAGCACACCAAGCTCTAGTAGGCTTACTAGACTGTACTGCCATGTGCCAGAATGTCCTTTAGCTGTCATAGTAAGATTTGCTAGGTATATTGTAGCAAATGCAGATTTAGCTACTACACATTTACATGCAGGGCATTTGGCGCTTTTATCCAAAGCGACTCACAAAGAGTACATTTGTTGAAGGAGACTATCACTGGTACATAAAGATAAGTATAGAGCAGGTTTCAAACATTCATAGTTGCGAGGCTAATAGAACAGGCTGCATAATTGCTAGGTGCATAATGCATAATAGCTGGGATAACAGCAGATGTGCCATTCAGTGCATTACCAACATTCAAGAACATACAATATGCTATACAATACTATAGGCTTTGGGATAACCTACCATCTTCAAAGGGTGTTCCCTCAGGTCTAAAGAAAAGAAAAAAAAGAATTTAGAAACAACAGATTAATTTACATACCATGGATTAAATGACAATAAATGATTGAAATATAGGACTCTGAAGGCACCAGTTGATACATACATGATAATAAGGCACTCAATGGTTTCAAAATGCAAACTCCTTAGACCTTAGAAAAGGTCGAAGTACATTTCATTTAAATATGATATACTCACCCAAATATGACAGCATTCCATACCATAATATTATTTTCGGACGGGGCGCCACTAACCCCTGCTGGGGGATCTTCTTGCAGCCTAACAATACAATACAATTTATTTTTAACATATTACCATGACAACACTAAGTGCTAGATGTGAAGAAAGAAAAATAACGTAGAGAGGGTAACCTAAATAAACTGATCTGATATGGCCCCAAAACATGATTATTATATACGTTTTATTAAAACGGCTGGGTTGCCAATGCCACCTTACATTGTATTTGTAGTTAATAGATCGGATTCATTATGTCAAGTTAAAATCACACTTTCCCCCCACAGGTCAAGGGTCAGGATGCAGACTTTGCGATTTGACTGTACTGTAACTCAACAGTAGGAGCACGTGTTGAATGTAGCCCTTTGTATCATGTCCCATATCACAAGACAGTATGTGTTTGGACCATGGTCAAAACATAGACACACCGAGACATCTACACACTGGCAATGTTTTTGTGCATACAATCTCGATCTTCCAAGTGTCCACATTGAGCAACAATGGGCTCCATACAAGTACTTATATACGTCTGCTATTGCTATATAGAGACCCATGAACATATCTGTACTTAAAAATAGCACTATAACCATGATGATCGGTCGAAATGAAACCAATTTGGATCGATCTGTCATATATATTACACATAAACATCAACAATCATCCCGATATCATGTTTACAGAGCTATTTAAACAAATAGTTCTTCATCATAGCCACGATTACGACATCCCCGTTACCTGCCTGCCAGCGTCAACGTAAGCAGGGTAGCTAGCTACTGCGTGTTGTTTTCGACACGTTTAACAAGTGGCACGTTCCCTAGCGAGACATAGACCGCAATCAAATAACAACCAGTTATTATTTCATAAACATATATCGGTTTCCTCTTTCCACGCAGCGGGATTGCCCATTAATAGCTAATTAGCCCCAGCTAGCGAAGCTAACCACGGTCGCTAACGTTAGCTATACAATTTTCGGATGTGTTCTATTTCCTTACCGCTTAAAATCTCTCATTAATCGTCTTCTAGCTGGAGTTGACATGGTGGTCACACGGTAACCCTAATCGCAAGCATACACGTTTGCGTTACAATAAGCACGACTGTATTTCCAATGCTTTATATTACAGCTGACTACCGTGTATTAGTTTCTGAAATATGTTCTGCTGCTGTACTGGCCTGCCGCCGTCTCAAGCGGAGGGGCGCTACCACTATATGCGGGGGGGACGAGTTAACCCAACCTGGCCATACGTTCTAGCGAAATAGACAAAGATATCTGCCAAAACTGAACATCATTTACATGGTAAATATGGAGACGTAGAATGGGATCGATCGACAAGAGTCAGTGTTCATTGATTAGCAACTTCACCACGTCAATTATACCTGGACCCCTTGCAACTAACGTGTGTCATTCCAGTAAAAATTACGTAATTTGTTTAGCGACAGTGTTTTGTGTGACGCATAAAATACCTATTTGTAACATCCACACAATTCTACAGGTGTTAATATTTGTAAACATCCTACAGAAATTAATTAATATGGAATACCTTATAGTTTTTCGATCATCAAACTGATTGGAAAAGTGTTTGCCTGAATCATGAATGAAACAATAATATTTCGAATGTCGTATCTAATGGGATATCACCATAGACTGTTACAAATATAGCATATCACTCAATCAATCACTTAATTACAAGTGCTAGAGCTAACATTTTCACAAAGCTCTTATTTTAAATGGTTAATGTCAGATACATATTGGAGCGCACATTTTTGGCAACGGCTCATGGGGCAGTTACGTTGTCTTGGAATCGAGGTTAAAGAACCATGTTTACTTGTTCGAATCATCGTGTTATGGGTAGTGTGATGTCATTATCTGTGCGTTTGAATCGTGTATGCTTCTGTTGCGCCACCATCGGTCCAAGGTGTGCTGCCGATAATGACCCCCAGTCAGTGTTTGCGCGGTGGTGTGAAAGTAAAATAGACATTATAGCTGGAGTCGTGTGGTGTAAAAGAAAGCTTCTGGACAGCAAGTTCGTTAAGAGGAAGCATTTGTGTCGCCCATTACGTGTTCAATGATCAGACAGGTCAACAAAAGAAAATTAAGCTGTTACTGTGGAGTTCCTGAAACCCCGTAGTTTGATGATGTGTAGTCTGGAAGTAATCGTCATGGAAAAATCCCTATGGTATTTGATCGGAAACCAGGAAGTTAAATATGACCAAGTAACTTGTTTGCTGTACTGGACTTAATAAACGTGTCTCCCTTCGCCACAATATGTTTAAATCCCATGGACTCTCCGACAAGGTGGCAAAAACTCATTGGAATCATTAGAGGTTGCCCAGAAGGTGGGGGTATTCGCCCATGTATAACACCAATGTAGAGTTTCAGTCTGTTGGATAGGTGAAACGCTACGGTTACGGGTTATTTCAATTGCTAATTGAAATAAGAACACGATATTCTGTGAAACTTTATGAACCGCCAGATATTACATGTACTCGTGTCTACATAATCCTACCCACAAGTGCGATTGCCATGGAGAAGACGCTAAACACATAGTAAAATGTAAATGTAAACACTAAGAACAAAGTCTGCGTATTGCTGTTATTTCACAGAAAATTTATATACAATACATATATAATACAAAAACGTACACAGATTGACTACATTTAAATGGAAAATGTTGCCGACTTCAACTTCCCATATGGTCTAGCGGTTAGGATTCCTGGTTTTCACCCAGGCGGCCCGGGTTCGACTCCCGGTATGGGAACAACACTTTTGTGGCTACGATAAGCCGATGCTATGTCAAGTTGTCATCGACACATGTTGTCAGTGGTCTTTAGATTATTCACACCACAGACATTTAGCGTCAACATTAAGTTGTCACGTCTCACCGTCGAACAGGAAGAAAATGTAAACCACGCCCCATTAAAAAAAGTTGACGTCTTTGCTCAAAGTCGCCAAGCCACTGGAAGCAGAGGATTTCCACGCAACACTTACTGTGTGCCATTTATCCTTTTTTTTATCATTATCATGTTCAGGTGACAGCGATGTTTTTGGACGGTTGTATGGACTCAGCGCCGTAGAGCAACATTGAACTATTAATATGGTCTCGCCCACACAAGAGCAACGGGAGAAACTGTTGATGCTGGCCAATCATTTCCCAGGAAAATGTGACTGCTAGGAATTCCCCACGCATCAGCTCTTGCTGTCGGTGAAAAGTACAACCTTCTGTCAGGACCCAGGCGTAGGCGCGCCAGACGACCAGGGGATCTGGAGTAGAGGATGTACACCTCTATTCAGCAGGAATACAACGGAAAGGACCAAGGAATATAACATCTGACACGTTCAAGTGAACAACATTGCTGGAAGCCGGTCGTCTATATTAAAGTACATTAATACGACGCCAATGTATACGAGGGTAAGCATTTTTGTCACTTGAACACGTTGGTTGAGAAATGTTTGTAAAGTTATTTTTCATGACACTATTTCATTCAGTGTAGGCTACCGTACACCCATACGGCGGTGGCGAGTCATATATATATTTTAGGGTTTTTTTGTAAAACCTTCACTGTACTTCCGCCGCTCCGTGAAGAAAACGATATAATTGTGGGGTCAGCACGGCAATGGTGACCCATGACATGATTGCGTTCATATGATGCGAATAGCTGCAGCGATAAGTGACCTTACTGACGTAAGTTTTCGTGTTTTTTTGCTGCAGTTGTCTGCAGTTCCGCCTCCACCATGACTGGCATGTGACAGAGCACTGTTGTGTGCGTGTTTGTTGCGTGTCATGTCAGTTAGAACCACTTTGCCAATGTCTTATTTAGTCCTATTTCTTTTTTCTTTTCTTGTATTATACATACATAAATAGAAATATTATCTTCATAAATAGAAATATTATTCGTGATTACATTTATTTGTTTTGGGGTGGACACTAAGTACATTGAATGCACATTGGTCATACTGCAGGCTACTGCTGGAAAACCATCCCAATGTATAAGCCAATTATGATGAATCTGTATCGTCACGCAAAATAGACACATCAATGTTATCTGGAACTCATGCTTTCCCTTTGATGGCCATTAAGATACTTTATCAAACGAATTCAATATATTCTTTGGAATGTTATGTATTCATATAGTGTAGTAAGGTCAAGAGAATAGCAAAATCCCTTAAAACTGTTCAAATATAGTCTTACAGTTTTCTCCTGTGTCCAGCTCCTACTTGAACCTCGACCAGGTGGCCAACGTGTATCTGTGTTTAGTTAAATGTTGTTTCTCGCAAATTGTTGATCACCCCTCTTCAGGGGAGTCCAAATGTTTGCCAGATGTTTACATTTTTCAGCTAAGATGCTTGTGTCGTGGGATGGGGCCAAACTGAATCTCATTGGTTGACTTTGGTTGTCTTTCCCCCAGCCAAGGCAGTTGTGACGTTAGAGTTAGGGAATAGGGGGGTGGGGGGTGGCTGCCATGCCCAAATCAGACAAGACCAGCTGGAAAGACTAACTCGTCCGCCTTCCCAGAAAGTCTTCCCTTCTTGGCATACAAATGGAAACTGTTCTTCCCTCTCTCCAAAACTGATTATCCTCTATAAGTGTCTATTTTTAGTGTGCCATGTGTGCTGTTGTTATGTGGCTGTTCAGTTCAATTAACCTGACATGTGCACGCTGTTGTTGCTGCTGCTGCTGTCATTCTGCCAAATCATCCACCTGTGTTGTCTTCCCTTTCTCTGTCTCATGGTTAAAGTCGCCGTCATGCATAATTCACTCGCACTCGCGCTGTCGACCAAACAAGAAAGGCCAAATTGACAACACACCACGGATGAACCCTGCGTGACCCGGCACGGGCATCGTAACAGTCCGTAGTACCTAATCAACAACATACAAGGCCATACGGTTGCATTTGAATGGCAAGGTTTTGCGTGCTTCAGAATACGTTGAGGCAGAGAGGCTAATGACATTCCTGGCACTCATCATGTGACGGTGATGTCACTCTCAGCAGTCTGAGCAGTTGAGGAGTGTGTCAGTGGCCCACAGACAATGGGCAGCTGTGCTGTGTTATTGTTCAGGGCTCATATTAATGTTGAGCCAGTGCAAGAGGGCGGCAGATCTCCTTACGCTTCTTATGCTGTCTGGGCTTCGCTCCGGTCCCTGTCCTAATGGGGTTCTGGATATTGATTTAGCTGCACCAGAAGAAGGGCTCGTGAGCCCTTCTGCTGTTCAGAACAAACCATTAGGGCCGTCATGGCAAAGAGGAAGAGCAGTGGAGGAATAATAATAACACTGCTACAAGAAAAAGTGCTTTTATGTGGCTGTAGGTTAAAAGGAAGATGATGATGATGTGCGAAAATAACTAAGCTATATCTAGTACTGGGGCTTTATGTTGGGAATTTTTGTTTCTCAGGCGACGAACCAGGATGTCTTGTCCACTGATGTGAATACATTACTATGAAGAGTCACTCGGATATCCCACATGAGTTTGAGAAGATCATATAAGTAATATTAGAATAATGATTTCACTACTATGAATAACCACTAGATGGCAACATACAGGTGCCATCGCCACAGTGTATTGTGTCGTGGTCGAAAACCACACATGAAGAAATCAACTTGTGAAAAAGAGAAAATAGTGCACTTCCCGTTTTTCTCTAAAACCCATCATTTGACAGTTTCTTTTGAAAGACCATAGAGGAACCATCTCAGGCAAAGTTCCTTAATTTTATGTTTCTGTTTTTGACACAGTCGCGCCTGTCACCTGAGTTTCAGGTCCTCAGGTGGTGTCTGATCGCTAGGCAGCAGTAGTAAAGCTTTGTCATTGGCTGTGACGTCACCGGCTAAAGAGAGAGGGAAATTCCACCTGTAACCTCATTCCATCCCCTGGCTGGCTCAGTGAGCCATGTGACTTGCATAGGTCATCGCTCACCATGGCCATTCACCTCCATTTTTTTTACTCCATAGATGCAATTAGAATGCAAAACTATCTAGCCTAGATTATTTGTTATTGAAAAAGACATTTGTGAAATGTATCAGAATATTTTTGTCTTAAAAGTAATTGAAAGTAAGTTTTCTTTTCTTTTTTTTTACGTTTTTTAATTGAACTAGTGTGAACAAGACAAATGTCAAAGTTCAAAGTGTTTTATCGTCACATGTACATCACAACACAGGGCCATTCTGAACAGTGAAACTCTTGACATGGCAGGTAGATATTCAAGTTGCTGAGTGGTAAGAGCACCATTGCATCTTTCAAAGTTAATGTATGTCTAATAGTGGTAAAGTACATGTCATTTGTCCTTTAGGAGGTGTTAGCATAATAACATAGTCGGCCTAACTGATTCAATAAGTAACCGAATAGTCCGTCTGCGTGCCAATATGTGATGCTATTCCTACATGGCAAATTTCACATCTCCTCCTCGACCTACAGAAGTTGTAAATGTTTTATTGGTTCTTTTTAGTATGCATGTCAGATAAACCGGTGCAAGTTTCATTTATGAAGAAGACCCAAACACTCGCATCCAAGATGTCCCTGAAGCATGTGTCTCAATGCTATGTTTCCACCAAGTCATGCTAATCTAGGACACATTAAACACGCATTACGGATGCAGATGAGATTTATTAAGAGAACGCCAGTACCCAGTACACACTGTCCCCAGTCAATGGGCACTGGGCTCTTTTTAAGACCTTGACCTTCGCCACGCCACTTAATGCCTTTTGTATTCAAACCAATGTCTCGTGGAACCGTTGTACTTTCCCTCTCGTGCAAACATGTAAAAGTCATCAGTAGTAGTAGTAGTAGTAGTAGTAGTACTAGGGTTGCTTCACTAGAGCATCAGAATGGTTTATTTAATATTTTACTTTGTGTGGTTTGTGTCCTACAGAGTCTAATTGAGTGTGATGCTCAGGTTCAGCCATGTAAAATAACCGTGGGTGGTGTACTATCTCCCCCGCAGTCTGTGAAGTGAGACACCCACACACTGACACGACATGTGTTAGTTCTATATGAATGAAGCTAAACACAGCCAGGGCTGTGAGTCAGTGTGCTTCCCGGCCCGTCCCGTGACCGTCACCGGCTACGGATGCCTGTGTTTTCAAAAGGTCTTCCATGAATTTAAAACGGTGTTGTCCACATTATTTTTATGTTCAGCCGTATCTGGTGATAGCGTCTAACAGTACGATGAATTACATTCAGAAAATGACCACCCCCTCTACAAGACTATTTGTTCGGGAATCACTGAACAACTAATGCTTTGTGGCCCTCCTGCGTGGCAGACTGCAGATTTGAAGAAGAGTCATTGGGTTGAAGAAGAGACTGGCTCTCCTTTCAAAGGCGGCCCTAGCCCAAGATTGATCAGAATGAATTTCATTCATTAAATCAAGCAGCATTCATACACCAACAACAACACCTAACAAGGTTTCCTGAAAGTTCCCGTTTGGTGGGCAGTCCTTCATGTGGGTTGTGTGTGGTGTTGAAAGAGTGTTGTACATTCCTAGCAAATTATCAGACGATTCCAGTTCCAGTAAGGGTGGTGTATGTGTGTGTGTGTGTGTGTGTGTGTGTGTGTGTGTGTGTGTGTGTGTGTGTGGGGGGGGGTTCTGTTTCTACTTCAGGTGAAGTCTTTCGACCAGACAAAAATGGGACCTTTTGTAGAAGCATATAGGATCATCTCTTGATTGTGGGTGGAATCTCTGCCACGTTACAGTGTTGTGACATACTGAGCCAATAGGAATCTTTATGTCCTCAATGTTATTGTCAATTGTCTCATAATGGCAATGTTCTGAATGAATGTGTTTTTTTTTAAAGATAGACAGACGAAAAGACGATTGGCATACATTGTCCTCAGTGAACATCCTGTCCTGCTTTTTAAAATGCTCGACTTAAACGAAAGCCAACCACATGGAACCGGCGGGTCATGTTGTAAAACGGGGACTTTGGCAACGCGGCTATTAGGAGGACTGCCCTCGGCTCAATACTGGCGTGTTGGCAGCCAGCAGCCATAATTGTAAGGCTCCAAAGGAAAGGCGTGTCCCTTTATTTAGTCAGCCTGGTCACATGGTCGGCACACACACACACATTAATGGTGTTTGGCTGAAGCTCATTTGTCGTTTTGGCCATGAGGCAAAGGTCCCACACAATGAGACAAGCTCTCTGAGTGTGCGAACACAGACATACAGAATGGGTTGAAATTTCAGAGCAAAGCACATTAAGTGTTGTAAATGAGTTTTCCTGAGAATGTGGGTTTGCTTTGTGACATGAATCTGTGTATTACACAGGCAAAATAATTGGTTACTAATCCGCATGGCATTTTAATATTTTTCAAGAGTGTGGTGTCAAGTGAAGAATTGGCCCACTATAAAATAACATCATGTTTGTTGTTACAGATGGGTATACATTTTATGTCATGGTCACACGCTATCAAGACCTCTGTGTAATGACGCGATTCTCATTGTCAGTACACTCTAACAAATCATTGATGCTTTGTACACTGACATTCCAGTAATACTTTTGGTGTCATGTCACAGTTTAACAGCTAATTTTCGGATTATATTGTCAAATATATTCCATGGCTTCTTATTTCACTTTCCTCTTTCTAAAGGGAAAGATTCTGAGAAAGTCAAAATGAATAATTTTAGTCTATGAGTTCCTCACTATTTAGGTCACTGTCAAATGTTTCCTCTCGGGGGTCAGCCCCCACCCTGACCTCAGGCCGTGTGTGTGTGGGTGTGGGTGTATTGTTATTGGGCTACAGTGATGACACAGCCAGTGATCTTTTGAAGGCCTATTCCTCTCCATAAGCAATCATCTCATAGATCTCCTGGTTTGTTTAGCCACATTGTGCCACAGCAACACACTTCAGTGTTGTGAACACTTCTTGTGAAGACTTCTTGATGTCAAAAAGCCAGACTCTGCATGGCCTATTTCCCTCAGGGGCCAAAGCTGTGTAATCTATCAGTGAGACTCCTGTTCTGTTTGATTGTTCTGTTGCTGCTATCTGTTAGCATATATCCATTAGCAAAGTTTTGACGAACCCGGCACACTCCTGTATAGTATTGTCTCGCGAATGGCCGTCTGGGATCCAAAACTACATACAGAAAATAATATTTTAATTCAAAATGAAATCTGTCTAACAGATTAACAACAGTATAACAAAAGGTAACAGTTTGGAATATAATACTGTAAGGTTTATATTACTTTTAACTAATGAAGTAAGCCATGATGTTGCTCATTCTGTTGATTTCATCAGTTTTTATAATACTGAGCGCAGTGCAGTGTTTCCCCTGCAAAACGGAAAACACAAGTGTGTTTTTGAGACACCACTCACAGTATCTACCGCAAACTACCTCTTCCTGTTAGCTAGCGGTGGTGCTTCTAATGAAGATGCTTATCGAGTAAGCTGACTATATACCAAACACACATACGCACACACACAGGCACACACACAGGCACACACACACACACCTAGGCCTTAAAACCTGATTCTTAGCAGGACAATCAAGATGTGGTTGTACGATGGGCTGGCGAGGGAAGAAATAAACATAATCTACTCTGTGGGACAAATCATTTGAGTCTGCTGTGTGAAGTGAGTCAGTCTAACTAACTAACTAACTAACTGACTAACTGACTTGGTTAAGAGACGCTTAGGCTTAAGTGCAGTCAGCTGAGGCTACTTTGTTGAGCGTTACAG
>OMOU01042364.1:0-12140 GCA_900312585.1 Malacocephalus occidentalis
GTACCTCGGTGTGGTTCTCCCTCTGCACCGAGGCAGACCGGAAGAAGCTCCAGAGGGTGACCAAGACAGCACAGAAGATCGTGGGCTGCCCCCTCCCCTCCCTCAAAGACCTATACACGTCTCGCTGCCTCAGCAGAGCGCAGACCATCATCAGAGACATCACCCATCCCGCCCACGACCTGTTTGACCTGCTGCCCTCTGGCAGACGCTTCAGGTGCATCAGAGCCAGGACAAATAGACTCAAGGACAGCTTCTTCCCAAAAGCCGTCACCATCCTAAATGCACATATGCACTAGCCCCCCAACATACAAACATATCTTGTGCAATAACTCTACCTCATCCTGTGCAATAATCTCATCATGTACTGCATCCTGCTCTTACCATTTGCTATGCAAACACAGCAGGATGCAGCATTCACATTCTATGAATACCCTAAGTATTTCTGCACCTTAAGTACTATAGTATATAGTATACTAGTATATATTTCCCCAGCATTTGTATCTGTATTTATATTTTGTATCTGTTATATATTGTGCGTCTGTTATATATTTTGTGTCTGTTATACATTGTGTGTTTCATTTTATCTATGCTACATTAGGACCAGCACCTTGTGGAAGCCACTTGTCATTTTGTTGTGCTTACAGTTCATCTGCTGTACAATGACAATAAAGCTTTTCTAATTTCTAATTCTAATTCTACTTGGGTTCACTTGCCTGGCTGTCCTGCATTTGGGACAAATTCATTTCACATGTATGAAATGGCCAAAAATATCACTTTATACCTATGCTATTTGATGAAGCCTAACCAAAAGATTGAAACACCAGCTTGAGATGATTTCCCCCCACGTTTTGAGCCAAATACGTGGCTGCTTGTGTAAAGTGGTCATCATGAGACGTTTTCTCTGCTAGTAGTTATTATAAGATATGAAGGTTGGGGTTGGGTTGCGGATCTTGTACCGTCGGGTCGGGTTCTACGTGCGGATGGCGGGGCGGGTTCCGCATTCAGAATGGGACGGGAGCGGTCTTGACAATCAGAGCCGTGCAGGACTCTGGTGCAAGGTATGCATTCTGATTAAGGGCTTGGATTCTCAGTTCCATTGATGTTACAATAGAAAAAGATTCTCTCTTATAATTTGCACAGGCTTTGAGTTGGAGGTCGATCCAAACCAATTTATTCCTGTACTTTTTTTTCTCCCTATATGATTGCTAACACTGAATGAGACATTTTGAATGCTGGAATATATATTTGTGTTACATAATATAATAAGCCGTGACTTCATTTGTTTGAACAGCCCTTCTGTCTGTCTGTGTGTGTGTGTGTGATGATGATGTCATCTTTTTTCAACTTCATTGATAACAAGGTCGACTTCAAAAAATGATGGGGTCGTGCAACCCCTACTGGACAGTCCACCTCATGAGACCATCCAGAAACCCAAGCCAGCGTTTCCCAAGATGTCTGGGCTGGCCAGTTGCTGTCCCGTTGTCCCCGACACAGAGAGGACTCTGAGGTTCAGGATGACAACTGAACCTCAGACTCAAAACTCAAAACGCGCAGCAGTGTTCCTGTCTGCCGTGGCAGGTCCAATACCAGTGGCACACATGGCATGGCCCTGCACAAGACACTCTGTCAATCATATCTGCGATTGCTGAATACATTTGATTGAATAATGGAAACACAGGAAAGATATCAGTGTGAAATGACTGGACTATGAAAGGCGAGTCTGCAGTCTGTCCTTCTGGACTGTGTCACTGTGCTAGCGAGCTACGTCAGGGTCTTTACACCCAAAACTCAAATAGCCTTCAATCTTGACCAATGCAATTGGAAGTAAAGCAACATATCCTCCTCTGGGAAAAACCATCGACGCAAATGTGTTCCTCTGTCAATGTTGGATCGAAGAAAATGGGATTGCTTTCCTTGGATGCTGTGACTTCTTTTTTTTTCCTGTGATTTAAACATATTTGGAAAAGGCTTTCAACGTAAAGGCCTCTACCTGATCAGTAGAGAGAAACAGAATGTGAACTCAAAAGATCAGGGGATCTCAGGAGACAGTATCCTGTGTTTAAGATGAGATCGATTAAATAGAAGGTTTAAAACATCTCATGTTTTATATGTTGTTTTTTATTGCTATTGTCACTGTTTGTTTCGTCTTTATTATGAAGATTTGAAAGCAACCATTACATCTTGATTGAAGACAGAGAATTATTTATAATATAATAATAACAATAAACAATTTATTTATATAGCACAATTCATGCATAAATTACAGCACAAAGTGCTTAACAAAAGAAAAAGCAGATAATAATAATATGTATGATAAACAATAAAAACAAGGAAAATAAAATAAAGAATACAATTTTATTAAAACAGTAGATAAAAGATAAAACAACCATCAGGAAAAAAACACATCCAGGAGATTTTCTCTGGAAAAAACAGTGGTAAAAGATGTGTCTTAAGATTTGGTTTAAAAGTGTCAACAGATTTCTTGCCCCTCAGACCTTCAGGCAGACTGCTCCAGAGTGTTGGGGCAGAGTTAACAAAGGCTGCCTCTCCATGCCTTTTAGTTCTGACCTCAAGAACCATCAAGAGGTTTGAGTCAGAGGATCTCAGGGACCTAGCAGGCACATACTGTATGTCGTAACCATGTCAGACAGATAAGACGGGTGATTTAAAAACCAATACAATTATTACAATTAATTCTGTGAGAGACAGGTAACCAATGTAATGTGGAGTAATGTGGGTTCTCTGTCTGGTTTTGGTTAGAACACGTGCTGCAGCATTCTATACGAGCTGCAGTTTACGAATAGTTTCTTTAGTCACACCAGACAGAAGAGCGTTCCAATAATCCAGCCTGCTGGAGATAAAAGCATGGACTAACTTCTCTGTGTCTGCCTGGGAGAGAAACGGTCTGACTTTGGAATATTCCTTAAATGATAGAAGGACACTTCTATGTACACATTGCTGATGTGACATTCAAAATATAGGTCAGAGTCCATGATAACACCAAGGTTTTTAACTTGTTCCTTTGTGTTTAGTGCAAATGATTTTAGGTGGTCAAACAGTTTGTCTCTCTCAGTATCATGATCTACAGTGTCACATGCAGCACTGAGATCTAACAGGACACAGAGAGCTTTTTCTCATCAGTGTGTTCAATCTTAGGTCATTCACAACTTTGACTAGAGCTGTTTCCGTACTGCTGGGTCCTGAAACCAGACGGACATTTTTCACAGCGTTGTCACAGAGGAAGTCATTCAGCTGTTTTAAAAAAAATATATTCTCAAATCTCACTCAAAAAAGGAAGGTTGGAGATTGGTCTGTAGTTAGAGGTGATAAAACAATCTATGTTGTCTGTTTTAGGCAGTGGTTTATCTATAGGGTTTGTTAACATTTATCAGGTAGCCAGGTAGTTGTTGAATACTTTTAGTTCAACGTGAACTCAAGAATCATTCAGAAAACCCAGAGTCGAATCTGTATTGAAAATAAACAACACAGTTAAGTGTTATACAGAATAACAATGTAAGATATTTCATCTTTAGTCTGTTGAGGAAATGAATGAATGCATGATTTGTTTTTGCTCATTTTCCGGTGTGGGGGACAGAGGGGTTTTCCAAATTGGAATGTAGCGTCATGTTTTCCACTTCTTCACTGCTATGCCTCTACCTGTGTGTGTGTGTGTGGTGTGTGTGTGTGTGCATGCATGTGTGTGAGAGAGAGAGAGAGAGAGAGAGAGAGAGAGAGAGAGAGATAGCTTAAATTCTAAAATAAAATCACATAAAAATTGAATGAAAAGCCAGATTAAAAAGGTGGGTCAACATTCTCTGCTGCCCTCAGGTCTTTCAGAAGGGTGTTCCAGAAATGTGGACCTTAATAATGTGGGTTTTTTTCTGACTTAAGGGATCATTAAAAGGCCACTACCAGAAGACCTGAGGGTTCTAGAGGGTCCATAGGCTAAAAGCAAATCTGATAAATATGTAAGACCGAGACCATTAAGAACTAAACCAATAAAAGTGTCTTAAAATCAAGTCTGAAGCAGACAGGTAGCCAGTGCAGAGCCTTTAAAATGGGTACTGTAGCAAAGTCCTTTTACCACAATGCCACTAACGTGGCTTTCCGGGGTTCTTTGAGGAACAAAAGGGATAGAGTCCAGGGTTTTTTTGTTGCCCGTAACAGGGGGGTTTATTTACCCAACTTAAATAGGGCGGGTTTATTACCGCGCACATAAATAATAATAATTCCAATACTCTGGTTTCTTTTGGTCCGGGAGTATTTCCGCGGACGGTGGCGGTTGGAGACCCTCCGGTCTCCTGCTGCCTGGAATGCCCAGCCTCTACTGCAGGAAGAGTGCACAGGTGTCATTATATAGCGTTAATTGCACTCATTCACTACAGCTGCGTCACATTCCAGGCGTTCCTGCCGCTCCGCTCCCCCTGTCACTGCGCGACAGCGCTAACCACGCCCCCTCATGGCTCACAGGTACAATATGTGTGCTCTTTCTGGTCCTATTCAACACACATGCAGCTGAGTTTTAAAGAATTTTAATTGAACTATATTTGTTTTGGGAGACCAGAAAGTAGAGCATTACAAGAGTCAATTCTGCAGGTAATACAAGCGTGCATTAGTGTCTCTGTGTTGGGTTGAGACAGAAACGGTCGCACTCTGGCAATGTTCTTAAGATGATAAAATGCATTCTTTGCTATGTTTTTAATGTGAGGTTAGCTCAGCTAAAATCTGAATCAAAGATAACTCCTAGGTTTTTTACTTGTTGACGGGGGTTCAATGCCAGCGTTGCAGTTTCACACTGAGTTTGTCTCGCTGAGCTTCGCAACTGTCCTCAGAACGTCCTGATGACGTTTCCAAGTGGCAGCATGTAAAGGTTAAAAAGTTTAGGGCCTAAAATTGAGGAAGACCAATATTCATTTCATAGCTTTTGGATGAACATTCATCCATGCTTACAAAAAAATGTATATCGGTAAGATACAATTTAAACCAGTTAAAAACAGTACCAGAAATGCCAATCACACTGTGAAGTTTGCCTAGAAGAATGGAATGATCAAAGGCATATCGAAAAAATGTCACTTAAAAATGGCAGATTGGATACTGGTCTGTAGTTATTAAGAAGTGAGGTATCTACATTATTTCGCTTGAGAAGAGGTTTAACGATGGCAGTCTTTAGAGCAGTAGGGAAAACACCCATCTGAAGAGAGTAGGTTACAACGTTAAGTAAGTATTCATCAAAAACGCTATGAGAGTTGTGGGAATGGAATCTAAAAAGCAGGTTGTACTTTTTAATTTGGAAATAACAGACAATTTAATGATTGATCATGAATTTATGCTTTCTCCATTTTCTTTCTGCTGACATAACCTTTTTCAGTTTGAGTGGGGCAACTGGAACAAGGGTTGACCTTAATTTACTGTTGAAGCTATTTGCAATAAAATCACAAGAGGAGGGTAAAATGGCTGCAGGAGTGTTTCATAAAAAATCGATAAAATGTGCAGCCACTTCAGTGGTAAGATTGCGCTTCTTCACAGATCGTTCTGGAATGACAGTAAAATGACAGTAAAAAAGTCAGAACATCCAAAACTGAAGAAATACTGGCTGACAAGCCGTGGGTTATTATGATGTCTAAAGTGTGGCCTCTGTTATGGGTAGGTTGACAAACATGTTGGTGAAAATTCATACAGTTCAGCAAAGTAAAAATGGCCGATTGATTGTTTAAAATCACCTAAAATAGCAATCCTTTCGGAATTGGTGTGGATATTTCAGAGTACTTCTGAGAAATCTGAAATAAAAGAAGAACAGGGTGGCCTGTAAACTATCATACACAGTTTAGCCGCTCGAAATAATGGAATCGTCTTCTAAAGATATTCATTCAAATGTAGTCTTTAAAACCAAGTGATGGTTCCTGTACCTCCACATATTCTACCTTTTCGTTTGATGGTGAGGCTCCAATAAGAGGAGGTGGTCCATCTGTATGAAGCCATGTCTCAGTTCAAAAAACATGCAATCAATATTATTATCTAAAATCAGGTCATTAATAAGAGACAGGAGGAGATGAGCATGGCAACAGGGAGGACACCCCCGCTTTTAAAAGATGTTCACGATACGCTGAATATTTCATGTTAATAAAATATTCACGTTTCAATCATGAGGCATGCCCTGGAGCTTGTTTCTGCACTGCAAGCTAATGTGTGAGTTCAATCTACATCTGTGCAAAAAGAGGAATAAATATAATGCTCATTATAAAGGAGAGGGTTCCAGATGTGGACAATGTCGCATGATTTTGATTGTGTTGAGCTCATGCTTTGAGTGTTTTCAAAGGAATATGAAACAAGGAACAATATGGAACAGATAATATGAATGACTACGGATATACTCAGATATATTGATTGATTAATCAACAATAATTAGAGATAATAATAATAATAATAATAATAATAATAATAATAATAATAATAAATAGATCCATGGGTTATTTCAAATATTCTCAATCAGAATAATAATTTATAGTAACTGTAGGATGATCACATTTAATTGAGGTGTGATTTGGCATCACTCAATTGGATTTCTGCCAAGTTTCCCCCCCACCCCTCTTGCCAAGATCATCAATTAGACCAGAGACTCATCACACCCGAGCAAGATGAATGTGAACCACCGTGAATAATTAATCCTTGTTTCGAGAGGATCAGCAAAGTTACAGAGACGCTCTGAGGGGAAAGAAGGAGTCTGAATAAGTTGCAGTTCCTTTGGGAAAAGTGTTTCCGTAGTACAACATATACAACACATGTACAGTCGAAGCACGGAGGAATATACACACACACCTGCTATCTTCAAATAGAGATCCTTCTAACAAAGTCTTTAACTTTTTTCCCTATAAATGCAGCCAAATTGAATGATGTGTACAGAAAGAAGGACTAACCTCAGCCACTACTGTGTGCACAACATTAAGTCCCTCTCTATCTGTATCTAGCAGGGCCTTCATTTGCTTTTCAAAGGGCAGGGTGGTGGTGCTGTGGCTTTTAAAATCATGTGGAATCTCCATCACTGATTAAGGACCAATCAATGCAATGTGCTTAACTTTCAGCAGGAACCTATTGATTGTCATGGCAATGACCTGCCGCCTCTCCTTTAATGTATTATCTCTGGACAGATAAGCACTTTGGGAATGGGTCACGCAGAAATATACACATACACACTCAGCACGCTTAAGAGATGTATATGGATGTATATTTGGTTCTCGGTGAAACGGTGTATGAAATCGTATCTGTGAAATATTGTATTAAGTGTCTATTTCAGGGGTCGGGCTGGGAACCTTTTTGGCTGGGAGAGCCATAAAAGCCAAATATTTCAAAATGTATTTCCTTGCGAGCCATATAGTATTTAATCAAATTGAATACAACTTCATGAATGCATTTTTTTAAGTAAGACATACATTTTTCAAGTATAACATGTCTCTGGGTACTTCTAAAAGCGCTATATATAATACATAATTGTATTCTTCTTAATAATATTGTTGTTATACTGTAGCTAACCAATAATACATGTAATATGTCTTACCATTAATGCGACTTCTAGTGCTGCATGGTTTTGCTGATGGCCTTGTAGTCTGGTTCATACGTGGTGAGGTTGAGCTTCATGCAGGCGTTGATTTGATTTGATTATCTTGTCTTTATTTGAAGTCCTCAAACAGTTCATTGGCCACATCAAGCATGAATGTTTTGGCATACTCTCCATCTGTGAATGGCTTTCCATTCCTTACTATTGCCAAAGTGCCAGCAAAGCTCGCTGAATTCCTGTCACCTTGCTTGGTACATCCACGGAGTTGCTGCTGACCGGTCCTCACTCTCCACTGTAGCTCTTCGCAGGCCTTTTTCCTGCTGTCCCCAGCTGGATGTTTCGATGCAAATGAAGCACGGTGCGTATCGAAGTGCTGCTTTATATTGGACTGTTTTATCGATGCAATTTTATCATTGCATATTAAACATACCGCAGATCCTGCTCTCTCCACAAAGGCAAATTCCTCTGTCCACGCAGCTTGGAATGCACGGTAATCCTCATCTTGTTTTTCTTTGACATCTTTTCTGTCTTAGGGGTTGAAGCAGATCAACTAGCTGGCTATCTGACGAAAAGGAGGGAATTTATTTCTTGACCTTACAACGACCTGTGTCGTGCCGCATTATCCAATGAAAATTGAATGTGGTGTCGACAGATTAAAATAAATCAAAATATTTTATATTTTGAATTTCATTTTCTAATTTCTGTTAAATGTTTTACTTTAAAATGACACAGTATAATTATATAATTGGTTATAATAATTATAATTGATCTTTTAAATACAGTCAGAGTGATTTATGCAACCAATACATTGGATGAATGACCTAAATATCGATCGCATATATTGGACAAGCAAAGGAGGCATGGGAGGTGGAATCTGCATGACCTTTAGCCTTGTTTACATGTTTTGAATCTCTCTTCAAAACCCAAATTGTGAAAATAGTTGAGATTGCGATGTGAAAAGAGATGTTTTTGTCCATCTATACAAGGGGGAACAGTTGCAGAAAACCTCTGGAGTTGAGAGTTTTGGAGAAATGAGAACTGAGTAGAGCTTTAACGCCATATGTACCCCTCTCGAGTTCACAGAGTACTCAAATATATTTAGGACCAGTATCTACGTCTATAGGTGGGGTTCAAAAGAACATAACAGACACTGGAGAAGAAAACAAAAACTGGAGCCACAGGGTACTTTCAACTTAAAATATAAAAAAATAAATAAAGGTTCCCTCTTTAAACCACCATTCTAGTGTCCTCTCACTGGGGGACAATATGTTAACACTGCTTCACAGTTTGAACATTAACATAAATCACATAAAACAGATTATTTAACAATGGACGGAAATGTCTCTCAAGTGTAACAAGGGACTCCTTTTGGTCTGTTCCTTTAACTTCCTTTGTTGAGGTCCATTCAGCCAACTTGAGCTAATCGGTAAGGTAGTGTCAAGTCAGGTTTGTCAAAAGTCCTGTAGTCAATTGTGGGGCCTTAGCAGTCCTACCAAACTGGTGGAACCGAAGGATAGGAATGAAGGACAAGGTTGTCTCCTCTTTTGGGCACAAGGTGAGCACAAGAATCAGGTTCAATACTGGCTCTCCATCTCCTTTGTCAAGGAGAATACACATTCCAAAATCTAATAGTACTTCTAGGGAATCTCAAAACCTGACCAAGGTGCTGGCAAAAGCAGTGAACCCCTGGCGCTCAGGTCCCTGCCTCGTCTCTTTCACACAAGTTTCACTTCACAAGTGATCCACGATGCATCACATATTTCCATCCATTAGCATGAGTCTGCACGTGTTGTTTCCTTGACTCAGTACAATCTGAACTTCCATTTTGAGGGGGTGGGACTTATTTTCTCTCCAATCGTAAATCTGCATTGCCTGATTTATCCAATTAAAACGCAGTCTGAGTAAAATACTGTCACTGACACATAGTTTAAGCAAATAAAGAATAGTACTGGAATATATCAGAACATAATACTCGATTATAATAGAATATAATACTGGAACATAATAGAAAATAATATTGGAAATAAAAGTATTTTACAGAACCCAATTCTCTACTAGGTTACACATATAATTCAGATTTTAAAATGCTGTCAATATTGTATGAACAGTAATATACACAGACTTAAATATAGACAAACTGCTTGTATTGCCCCACAGACGTCAAGATATGGAGCTTGTCATCACTACAGACAAGTAAGTCATCACATCCCTGACACTCTGTTTCTTATTTATTTCCGTTGGCTAGAGAGACTCATTTCCATACAGATATGATGCTATGATGCTTTTTAAACCTGGGGGCAAATGATGCATCTACTGTATCTGCAGATAATTAATACGTGTTAGGATCCACAGGGATTTGTCTCTCTCCTTGTCACTCTCTCTTAGTCTCTCTCCATCTCCCTCTCTCTGTCTCTCTCTCCCTGTCTCTCTCTGTCTGTCTCTCACCCTCTCCCTGTCTCTCTCTCACTGTCGCTCTTCCTGTCTCTCTCTCCCTGTCTCTCTTTCCTTCTCTCTCTCCCACTTGATGTCTCTCTCCTTCTCTGCTTTTCTCTCACCCTCTCCCTGTCTCTCTCTCCCTGTCTCTCTTTTCTTCTCTCTCTCCCACCCGATGTCTCTCTCCTTCTCTGCCTGTCTCTCACCCTCTCCCTGTCTCTCTCTCCCTGTCTCTCACACTCTCCATGTCTCTCTCTCCATGTCTCTCTCTGCCTGTCTCTCACCCTCTCCATGTCTCTCTCGCTGCTTACTCTGGTTTCATCAGCCATTGCCCGGCTATATATGCAGTTTTATTTTTCTCTCTTGCTCTCTGCAATCAGATGAAATTAAAGAAAGACCTGCTCTGCATGATATGGTGATGGAACTTTAATAATCCCACATTAATAGTAGATAAGAGCAAGAGGCTGCTATAAAAAAAAGCCTCAGACGATGACTCCGGAGCTTATTTGATAAGCGATCCTTATGAAATATAAATAATAGCACGTTGCCATTATGCCAAATATCTGATGTAGATCGATGGCGCCATTAAAATGTGGCTTAATGAAGTGTCTTGCTCTCCATCCTCTCAAGGTTTAGCACTGAACTCAAATGAGAAGCCATTTCTTTCGTCTTATTACGTGTATTGCTCGCTCACCCTTTGACTTCCGCTGCACCTTCTGGGATCACCAGGGAGAAGGGAGTCATGTGGGTGTGGGTGTGTGTGTGCAAATACACTTCTATGTTACACATCTGAAATGTGACAGCCAGCTGTGTGTCTGGCGGCTCTGGCTGTGATAGCATGCAACACTGCATGTGTTATCCATGTTAATGTGACTCATTCATAAGATGACAGCAAAAATGTTGTACAGCTGTCATAATTGAATGTCATAATTGAATGGCACAACGTGAATATGTATTCGTCCTGCAAATCCACGCATTATTTCTGCTGCTGTACGGGTGCACGTATGGGTATGTACACACACAGACACACACACATACACGCACAGATAGACAGACACACGCAGATCGTTCAAACCATTTCAGGATACTGTTTGATAAATGTCACATCTACTGGAGTAGCAGAGAGAAACAGGAATGAAAAGAGCAAATGCAGTAATTTAATAATCTAATTGAGCAACTAAGCAACAGGTGTTGTTTTCTCACGTCCTGACAAATGCTTGCACTCCTAATCTGAATCCTCAATCTCTGCATATTTACCCGGCAGTCCATGAACACTGGAGCAGTAAACAGGCTTTGTGTTCATCTCGGATTAATAGCCATGAATATTTGATCAAGAAAGGTTATCGTTACAAGGGAGGGATGTGAAATACTCAGTTGTCACCACAAAGGAGTGAAGTAGTAACATAAGTCAGACCATTACTTCGACAAACTTCCACAAATGGGCTGAAAACATGTTTTCCATGGGAAACCTCTGTGGCCATTTTGGTTACAAATTGGTTTGCTGTGGTTGTTGACTTCTTGCAGTAATCAGCAGGATGGATGCAATCCATGTTTTTTTGTGATTAATTGTTTGGATTGATTTTTCAGCTCAATTTACTGCCATCCGTTCGATCAATTTGTTGTATTGATTGATGTATACCAGATTGGGTCTTGTCAAATTCCTTCATAGTCCAGTACTGTGATTGATTGTTTATTTTGTGTTCATGGAAAAGTAAGGAAAGGAAGATGACACATTGGTAAAGGTGTGCTTGAATGCAGCGGGACAAACTGAAATCAAAAGACAAAATAACCTTGGCAAGCAAAGAAGAAACCCAGGACATTAGCAGAAAAATCAGAGAAATAAAGAAGAATCAGGAATGCTGCCCTTTCACTGCCCTTTCACAACTTGTGCTGAGTGAATCCTTGGTCTACTATTATGTTGCCATGTTTTCCACGGAGATGATAGACTAACTCCGGACCACCAGGGGGCAGCAACTCGAAACCTGTCATTTGGCCCCGCCCCTACCTTGTCTCCTAGAAGGAGAGACCAAGGGTCCACACAGTGACGTCAATCATCCATCACCTAGTCTATATCAACACAGATGCGATGTCTGACTCTTCTCTTCCCTTCAGTCTGCTGCTCTCTCACGGCTGCAATCCCAACTCGGATCGAGCA
>OMOU01042366.1:0-11831 GCA_900312585.1 Malacocephalus occidentalis
GTTCGAGTTTGTCCTCCAACTGTGGCCATCTCGCTTTGTTCCCTCGGAAACTCTTTTTAGTCTTATTTACTTGGCGCAACTCATCTTATTGCTTCCTCCACTTCCGTACCATTGATTCATTAATATTGAATTCTCTTGCTGCTGCTCTGTTGCCGTGTTCTACTGCGTGACTGATAGCCTTGAGTTTGAACTCTGCGTCGTAAGCGTGTCTCTTTAAAGGTGCCATTTTGGGGTCTTTATACGCAAGTGCTGTGGGACTGGAATTCCTCTTTACCGTTTTTACCGCTGTTACTTTGGCGACGCCCCCTGACTACGGTAGCCATAATTAACCAATATTGATCCATATATAAGGCGCATCGGATTATAAGGCGCACTGTCGGTTTTTGAGAAAATTAAAGGCTTTTAGGTGCGCCTTATCGTGCGGAAAATACGGTACTTCATACAATTTAATCACAAGCACGCACAGACAGCTACATTAGAAAACAAACTTAATTCAATTCAACCATTCTGTTCTTAATCTTTCACGTTCTCTTTCTCACTCACACGTTATAAAAATACAGAAAAAAACAACAATGGCAAGATGTAATTGGTGGCGGAAACACTGGAGCCTGGTCCACTCGTTAAGTTGCGCTGCCTTCACCATGTCCGATGCATTGTCCACCGTTAGGCAGACATAATTTTCTTCATCGGGGTCCCAGCTGGCTAGCCCCTCTCTCAGGCTGGCTGCAATGTTCTCCCCAGTGTTGTCGTCCGGGAAGTAAGCAGTCTGAAGACAGCAAGCTTTGAGGTTGAATTCTTCATTGACAAAATGCACGGTCAGACTCTGATCGGGTTCTGCTGTGTGGCTTAACCACATGTCCGTGGTAGTAGTGGAAAAACTCTACTGTTTTAGCTATGCTAGCAAGGCACTGTGGGAATGTGTGGTGTGTGTCGTTGGTGGCTGGCTAAATTGGCCTCACCTGGCCCAGTGTCATGGGGGGGTGGGGCTGCAAGCCTGTGGTGCATTGGCTAATCAGTGCACCACAGGTTAAGTCAGCCACCAGTACACACACTCGAGAGCACTAGCATGCTAGCTTTGTTCCAATTGCGCTGTCTGGCATTTCTTCTTCGAACTTTTACAATAAACCAGATTATTCACCACCATCCTGCCTGTGTCCTTTGGAGGAGCACCAGAAAAGCCACATTGATGTGGCTTGTAGCATGGACTATGCTAGAGGCACGTTCTATGGTACACAATAACATACTCTGTGCAGCATCTTATTTTTTAAATCCAAAATAGGTCCAGATAACTGATGTACTGCTCCTCTTTGACACTAAATTCACCTTCTGGTTCTGCCATGGCTATTTTCACAACATATTATGAACAAAGCATAGCGCAAGTTTGTTCTCTTCATCTACTGCTCTCACTCGCTGTGTTTGCATGGGCACGTGGTGGCTGTCCGCTACCACTTTGGAGCAATTCTTGAGGTAGTGGTTCCCTGCACTCAGGCCTCCTTGGTCAGCCCACACCTAGCTTCAGCACAGCATTCAGCAAACTACTAATGTGCATACATACACCCATGATTCTCATCTTGTGATAGCATTTTCATTGCCATGTTTAGCTTGCGAGCAGCGGTGCTGTGTATCCAGTTCCTTAAACACATCCGTGGCACTACCGGTTGGAACAAGCAACAACTGCACTTCCACTACAATTGGAAATGGGACACCCTACACAGGATCACACAATACGGAATGGTCATATGGAGTGTAGGAGGTGGGGACATTATTGAGACTGGACTTAACGAGGATGAACCACATCAGTAATTGAAATATGCCAACTTTGCATTTGTTTGAATTTGAGTATTTAACTCATAAGATTGTGTTATAAGGTCAAATGTGTTGGCACTCTTATATAATCCATCCCATCTAACAAAATGATGGTTGTGGGGCACTTTTGTAGGCTGAATATTTAATTAAATAAATCATCCATGACTTCAAACGATGACCTCAAATCAATTCATTCTAAAAACCACGTAGATTGAATCATTCCAAGCAATCCAACAGCGTTGTCTTCTATATGACATACATATGTATGTCATATGTATGACATGTCATATATGACATGAAACCAAAGGCGTGCCTCTGCAAAATATATATATATTTTAGTACATTTTGTTTAAGGAAAAGTTATGTATATGTAACCCAGGAGTCTTTGGTCCTAGCCCTGGTGTCGCGCTCCCAACCAGTCTCTGCGTTGTGTTTGGTTATGTGCTTTTGGAGGGTGCAGGCAGGAAGAGGCAGGCAGAGTTGTGGTCCAAAGGGGTCGATCTGGTTCAGCTGTTTATTTTCAGTCCCTTCATAAAGCCACATGTCAACAAATCTATCAAGAACTGCATGACATATCGTGTTAAAATCTGAGATCGCCATCTGGTGTCTAGTTCAACTCCTTACATATATATTTACTGCATAGTTTTTATGACTTCAAACGATGACCTCAAATCTATGTAGATTAAACCATTCCAAGCAATCCAAAAGCATTGCCTTCATATGTATGGTTAGAAATAATGTCAAAATTTTTTGTGCATTCATAGGTATTCATGAATAGCATTTATTGTTGAGGACTGTCTGGCACATGACACTGACATACAATGGCACAACCACTAGGCTACTATTTGTTTCATGGATTCATTAAATAATTTTACTACATTTATTACAATAATAGCTATGTTTTCATTATGCTGATCTTAAATTGACTTTAATCTTTTGTCATCTTTGTCCTCTATATGACAGATGAGTGTTGGTCAGAGGGCCAAACTGACTTGCACTCCGGATTTTGCCTATGGAAACAAGGGTCACCCAGGCATCATCCCACCTAACGCCACTCTAATTTTTGATGTTGAGCTGCTGAGCCTGGAATGAAACAAATCCACTGCCTGTATTAAGTAAGAAGTAAGAATCATGTTTTTTTCTCTGTTAGTATTAAAACCATATATCTGGATGTAAATTATTCATCAGCCAAAGACGTTATGCTTTAAGATAAGATTCTGTTACCATTTTTATTACATTCTCTAACCGTTAATTATCTCAAGATTACACAACCACCTCTACAAACTTCCTAATCTGTACTACTTTTGACTGAATGACCTATGTATACATTATTTATTACGTGTATTTATTATGTGTATTTATAGTAAACAAGAGTGCAGTCTTTAAGGATAATAGTATGGCAGTATATTCCTAAATATAAGGATTATGTTTATCAAAGAAGGCACTGTCATTAATTGATAAATGCTTTTGTTAGGTGTGTTATGTGTTATCAAATATCACATAACCTAGAGCAGCCTCTCCACCAGCACTTCTCCTTCCCTCCGACAGCAGACTTAGAACCCTTAGATTCAGAGGGAACCCTGTTAGCAAAAGCTTTGTTCCTTCTGCCGTCCTTGCACTCAATAATCACACTCTCTAATCAACTGATCAGCCCACAGCCCTCTTAATGTGTATGTATTCAGGCATCTTGTGTTATATTGTACTATAACATCTTGTGTACTGTGTCCATGTACTGCATCTAAACGTGCACTCCATTGTGTGTGAATTTTCCTTGTTTGAGGACAATAAATTACCATCGATCAAAATGCTTTGTTCATCAACAGAACTAACAATGTTAACGTATGCCCCTTTCACACATGCACTGCAACCCTGAACTTATCTAGACATTAACCTGAGGAGCTGTATGGGAGAACGCAAATGTTCAGATCAATTGGACCGGACATGAAACTGATTTTTCGCTGCCAGCTCCCTCGTACATAGTCTGTGTAAAGTCTGATTGATGGTCATTGTCTGGTGAATTCCATGACTAGAACCTGTTCTATACTCTGATATGGTGGGTCAATAAATGCAAAGAAGAATAACTTGGGAGTGTTAAAGTTTTTCCATATGTGAGAAAGTGTCTGATGAGGACGTGCTTCATGTGTGAAAGGGCAACTCCAGACAATGTCCGGGCCTGATTCTCTGGAGTGTCCAGAGTTAATATGTGAAAACGGCTAATGACAACATTTTAGTGTTTGGGTAGTGCAGTTGATCAAAAGGAATATATTTTCATGCAAAAATGTGCAGCTTACATCATTGCTGATCACATCATAAAATCTATCTTTGCCTAACCCATACTTTTCCCTTTCATTGTTCTTTCCAGTTTACTTCCTAAACTGGATGACCTGAGGAGGAGCTGGGAGAGTCTGCACTTGACTCTATAAATGGCTTGAGTTGATAGTTCCACAAATGTTATGTTCAATATTTTATCCATCAGTTCTTTTGTCTGTTCCATCATATTTCATCATATTAGAGAACATTATGGGTCGTTCCTTGACAAAACTCTGTGATCTTAATTTGAGATATTTTATAATTGTGCTGTTTCTTTGCTTTTGTATAATGTTGGTTGTGCATGATGAGATCAAACAATTAATTACTAGCAGTGACATTGATTTTTGGGCACATGCTATTGCACATACAGTAATTTAGGAGGGCAGATGCTCATAGTGGGAACAATGACAACAACAACAATGCTTGACATGATATCAAAAGCACATATTTATAACAAGACTTAATGTCAGTAAAACACAACTGAAATTAGTTCATACTAGAGAAGTACAGTTAAATTATTCAAATGTATTTTACCTGTGAAGTAATTGGAGATGCTAATTGGATGGCTATTGCCATTGGTATTTATTTGTTAACATAATGCCATACTAATTAGGATGCATTTGTTTATTTCTGTTACATTTAAATATTAAGATGTTTATATTGGCTATAGAAATAGCAGTTCCATTAAGAACAAGACACGTTTTAGATAGGCTAGCCCTGTTGTGTTTCTGTGGTTCAAAATACTTGGCAGACATATGGTAAGAACTTACCAGTTGAGCATGATAAATTCAATGCCTTGTCTCGACATGACTGAACATTTTGCATTTGACTTGCATGAACCCAAAAGCCATTTTACATGGTTAATGGTCTTCTAAACCTCTTTTAAAGCCATAGACTAGTTGAGCACAGACCACAGTGATGCCCATGAATTGGGGTTTGTGATGCTATTCTTGGCATAGGGGGAAATGCTTGAAATATTTACAAGGGGGAAGAGGAATCATTTAAATGGTGACTTCCCTTACAACTGAGAACTGAAACTGCATTTTATTTTGTCAGCATCATACCACACAATGCCTATATACACCTTATGATTGAATAGGACTAATCCACAGGCCTCCTAATGGTATATTATGTCGTGAATAGTTGGAGAGACAATGGACATGCTGGCCTGATTAGAAAAACTGTCATTGGCTGCTGATGTGTTGTGTTACCTGAGAATCATTTGGTATGGTAGCAGGTAACCATTCATGCACTTTCTAGTCATGTGCAAATGAGTTGCATACATAGGCTAAGCCAATGAGACATTTAAAATGTGCTGTTGCAATACAATGCTCTCCGTCTGCTTTTTTGAAAATATAAGCATTTTCTTGTCAATAATCCACTGAATATAATGTTACAAAACTTGGTTGTTTTGAATGTCGAGCATGAACGTAAGTATTTGCAAAGCGCTATGTCTGCCAAGTACAAACAAGGGAATCCAAACATCCGTGACTCGATAATGACTCGATAACACCGCACACAAATACATAGACGTTGTTTACATTCCCTACATTACATCCAGTACAAGCTACGCAAGGCAGGTTCTTACGTAATGATTTAAGTCAATATAAGAACACGTCAGGCTGTATCGACATAACTTGCGTCTGCAAAGAGGATGGCTCGACATGTCCGCGGAGGAGTTCATTGCCATTAAATATAATCAGATAAAACTTTTCATGAATATTGCACTCTCTAGTAAGCTGATGTCGTCCTTTGAAATTGTTTGGAAAAGGGCAGGGACTATAAACAAACAATTGGCAGGCACGGATTATCAAGTTACAGACCCCTGGGCACAAATGTTTGATGGGCCCATATAGCCAAATTGGCTTTTTTTCTTTCTATATCTCACGATCATACCATATACAGGACGTACAGAATAGTTAGAATTCAATATATACAGCACTGTACCTCATTGGAAAATGAACCATTGGAAGTAACCATCATGTATACCTTAGCGTTAGGAATGCAGGGTTGGGGGACAAAGGGGCAGGTGTAACACGGAATGGTACTTATTTTACCATTCATATACTTTGGTTTGTTTGTAACGACTAGTCGTCGTTACGAAATCGTCTAGAAATCTCTACAATTGAGAAATGCAATGATTGGTATTGGATGCACATATGAACGTATAACATTGACGGCAAAAACGATTGGTAGTTCAGACAAATCTGTATTGATGTTGGTCAAAGTTACAGCCCACATTCATCTTTATGATTACAGGACGCCCGGATTCTGGATTGTTCCACTGCATCGTCCGCCTGTGAACAGAGCAAACATGCATATTCATTTACAACGCCATAGTGGATACATAAGGAGCATAACATTCAGTACAATACACACACAAAAGAAGAAAACAGTACCCATAAAAAATGTAAAAATGTGTCTTAAGAAGAGAAATAAAATGAGAGACTGATTCTGCAAGCCTGATCTCTCGTGTCTGTGTTCCAAAGTTTAGGGGCTCTGAAAGCAAACTACCTGTCACTGTTTTCAGCCTTGGATCTCCGTGTGCGTCCTGGCTCATAAGATCAGAAATAGAGGATATAATAAGAGGGAAATACGTACCGTACTTGGGCTTGTTCTGGGTATTGTACTTGGTATTTACCCACGTTGGTGGTTGGTATTATTTGGATATGTCAATTTGGGGGTGCAAAATAATAACAATAATTACAAAACAATATATATATTATAGTAAATGTTGTTTAAGGAAATGTTATGTATATGTAACCCAGGAGTCTTTGGTCCTAGCCCTGGTGTCGCGCCCTCCGCTTTTGGAGGGTGCAGGCAGGAAGAGGCAGGCAGATTTGCGGTACAAAGGGGTCGATCTGGTTTGGCTGTTTATTTTCACTCCCTTCATAAAGTGTAAACAAAACGTTACCAAAATGGCCACCACATGTCAACAAATCTATCAAGAACTGCGCGAAGACATAAATAATGTTAACATCTGAGCGCGCCACCTGGTGTCTAGTTCAACTCTTTGCATATATATTTACTGTATATTTTGTATGCATATGCTTTACCCCGACTAAAGGTTTGGCCCAATTATTGTTTTGGCTGTAGCCTGATATATGGCTCTCATTCTGTGGTTGAAAACTTGTGTGGGGACATGGTGTAGAGCTGTCAAGGGTGGTGTGAGCAGGTGTGTGTGAACACGCCATACAAGACAAAATAACGTCTTGATTGCTGTTCCTTTGGTATGTTTCCTCATTTGCACAGAGAAGTATAGAAAGGTGTGGTGGAAATTGACTGAGATGCTATAGGACAGGGAACCTGCACCACAGCCCTCCACAGAGGAAATGGAATCACCAAAGAAGAAGATGGCCCTCCTACTGATAGAGTCAAAGTCTGATGACGAGGCACCATCCACAGACAAAACTCTAAACAAGTATAGGACAGAGTCCAGTGTCAGCATAGAGGCATGTCCACTACAGTAGTCGTCAGCACACAAATGTGCCCATGCTTAGTTGGCCCATATTGCACAAAGGTACTAAGCGACACCTGCTTCAACAGTGCCATGTGAGAGACTGTTTTCTCTGGCAGGCCACATTGTGCAGAAGAAGAGGTCAGCTCTGTCATCTGAAAATGTCAACAAGCTAGTCTGCCTGAGCAACTAGTTAAAAGATGAGTAGAATTTAAGTTGATCAGTCATGTCACACAAGTTCACACTGTTTCAAGTAATGTTAATGCAGAAATTATAATAAGTAATGTAATGTATAACTAAGAATGTAAAAAGGGACTTTTTACTTTGTCTCTTCAAAGACACAAACATGCTTACTCACTGTAGAATTAATTTGGGTGAGATGTTACACTCTGATTGCTGCTCTTCCTTATGTGGGTGCAATCATGTTATATTAAATTAAAAAAAAAGCCCTCTTTCTCTTACCAGAACTGTGATGCATTTCTTTATTACACCACACATGTATTTGTTTCATCTCCCCCAAAATACAAAATGAAATTAAATCCGTGTGATTCAAAACTTGTGATTCATCATGATTAATCACAGTGTTATTTTGATGAACTTGATTCATTGATTTTTAGTTTTTAAATTAGTTTTTCAAATAATAAAATAATACATAATTCCACGCCAAGCACTTGAATCACACGAAGATCAAACGTACGCAATTCTTTAGGGTGTGACATGAGTGACCGATGAAAAGCAGGAGTGGGTGGGACTTGTAACGTCAGTATGCATTTTGTGGACCAGGAACCTCATTGTGACTACTTCTCCCTTTGTATCGCTAACATTAGAGGCGAAGACAAGCGTTACGAGTCGAGATATATATCCACGTTTATTGGACAATACTCGAATAATACTTTTGGCAAACCAAGCTTCACCGAGGGCAGTAAAGGTGCGACCCTATCGTTTCTTACTTTATCTAGCGTTAGAGAAACCCACGGTACCAGGGGTTCACTTACGTACCATGCTAACCTAGCTTTAGCTCTTTTATTGAGCTAGCCCTGTTATTTGGAAACAAAGAGGAAATGGTTGATCTCTTAGTAGTAATTCATATATGCTATCGACACGCCTCGTATGTGTCGTTTTGCCGAATATAATGCTGTCCTTTGCGCCAATGCGAAAGTAATTGGGTATTTTTGGTATGTTAAATATAACTTTGGTGAAGCAAGGCGACGGATTCTAAACTAGGTTGTATTGTCATATAATGTATCAGATACATTGTATTACCTTCACGTGAAGGATATGAATACAAAGACCCGAGAATACTTTTCTCGGGTACATTTTCTACTTGTATCTCCTAAATTAGCCTACACTATAGCGCATCCCTTAGTCATGGTCTATCGCTCTCGATATACTGTATCTATCGGTCTATATTTAACCTTTATGGCTATGTAATCGCTATCCCGCAGTAGACGTTTTTTATGTTTCAAAGGGTGTGGGTGAGTTGGAGGCATTACGTTTTCTCAAATGCTGTCACGTGTTTTTTTTCATTTCCCACTCCCATTTGGCACTACTTCCCTTTTCTAGGCCTTGTCAATAGACCGGAATACGTTACCAAGGGGCCGCATTCTTCATGTATCTAATCAATTCGTTTGGCCTAACAGAATGTCGACCCATTTTCTCCAAATGAGTCAGATTTTATTTGAAATGAGGGGTGGACTAAAGATATAAACTTAGATGTATTCATGTGGCGTGTCACTCCATAACTTTTCCCTAAATTCCCATCTGGGTTAAATGATCTATTTTACCTTTAAAATGGTCTACAGTAAAAAACAAAACAAACAAACAAACACATTGGAATGTGTAAAATTACCTCTGTTCGCTAACACAATGATCCATTTGTTTGTGAGTACAGAGAATAGACAGATTGAGTAGAAACACAGTGACTGTTATTCGAGAGACTTGGGTCTATGCTCTGAATTAAGTATTTTCTTAAGAGCCAGTTTCAACATTCAGGCAGTTAACCATTAAGGGTGATACATGACACCTTTAGAACAGTGTGTTAACAAATTATGCAAATATTCAACACTGTAAATATGCTGTAATTGCCTGAAGAAAACTATATAAGTTCACATATTTGAAATTATTAAAATGTGGAAACAGTGGATCAAATGCCATGTCCAACTTTAAGATCAAATAAAATACAGAATAAAAAAAATAAATAATATAATACTGAATACCGATCCAACATACCTTAATAAGGAGACAATATTATAAATTCACACCGTGCTATGTCTAGAGATGAAAACGTAACATTTAGGCATAATATGTTTAACAGATGTGCTCATTAACTTGCCCATGGCTAGAAACGGCCATGATGATGTTTTCCCCATTGTCTGTTGTGATGCACACCTGTTGGACTTCACTAAGGCCCCAAGATTCAAGTGCATCCTCCAGCCCCTGGCAGATTATTTCAGCAGTACGGTCCTCCAGAGAATATGCAAGCATCTGCGTTGATGAGCCCACCATGTAATGAATGGTGAGGCTCAGATGGTACAGATGGACCATAGATCGGTGGTAGTGGCAAAGTATTTTACATCCCTTTTATTGGGCCTGCATTCTCATGCTCTTGGTGTGGGCACTGGGGTGGTACCTTTTTAGGTGGTTGAACAGATTGGTGGTATTTTCCATCTTCGTTGACACCGTCCAATGACATGTTTTGCAGACTGTCGTTTTCTGTGCATTGTAGTTTTTAAGGTAACTAAAAAAGTTTAATATAATGGACGTTGCGTGGCACTTTTTGTTGATGATTTCGTGAACTTTGGACAAGGCCAGTGCACTTTTACCGTCTCTTTTGAACTAGCGCCCCTCGCCGTTTTCACACATGTTGTTCTTTTCCTTTCAAGAGCTTTCTTCGCCATCGCCAGTAGTAAACAAAGCCTTGTAGTAGAAATGGGTGTTTACGAGCAGACTGATTGACTTAGTGTCTAGTGTTTTTTCTGATGAGCAAATACCTGTAGGGAATGGGCACATACGAACCAAAAACTGCACAGATTAACTGTTGTCACATTTATTTGTGCTGCGTGGCAGGCTGTTAGATCTCTCCATATCGAGTAAAAATGTCAAGGTTTATCGGTTGAAATCGACATACATTTTATCCCGATCTCAATGAATCACCCAGCCCTACTTGGTTGGCCCAGTGGTCTCCTGAAACAGCAGACGGGTACCGGGGGGCCAGGAGGACTGCAGCTTCAGTGGTCAGCAAGGCAAAAATGGGAGGGGACGCCATGGAGAAGGACTTTCACTTGGCCTCAAGGAAGTTCTGGCAAACCATTCGGCGACTCAGGAAGGGGAAGCAGGGCTTAGCTCAGGTTGTGTACAGTCAGGGAGGAGAACTGCTGACCCAGACTGAGGATATTGTTGGGCGTTCGAAGAACACTTTGAGGAACTCCTGAACCCAACCAACACGCCCTCTGGGGCAGAGGCAGAGTCTGAAGCCCCACCCATATCCTTGGCAGAGGTTGGAGGGATGGAGGGATTATATCTCATCTGGCCTGGGAACACCTCAGGATCTCCTAGGAGAAGCTAGAGAGGGTTGCAAATGGAATATGCTGTTTACATGACTTTTATCCATCCATCCATCCATTAGCTTCCACTTATCCAGGGCCGGGTCGCGGAGGCAACAGACTAAGCAGGGCTCTCCAGGTGCCCTTCTCCCCAGCAACACTTTCTAGTTCCTCCTGGGGGATCCCGAGGCGTTCCTAGGCCAGATAAGATATATAATCCCTCCAGCGGGTTCTGGGTCTGTCCCGGGGTCTCCTCCCAGTCGGACGTGCCCGGAAAACCTCTAAAGCGAGGTGCCCGGGAGGCATCCTGGTCAGATGCCCGAACCACTTCAGCTGACTCCTTTTGATGCGGAGTAGCAGCGGTTCTACTCCGAGCTCCCTCCAGATGTCTGAGCTCCTCACCTTATCTCTAAGGCTGAGCCCAGCCACCCTCCGGAGGGAACTCATTTTGGCTGCTTGTATCCGTGATCCCGTTCTTTCGGTCACTATCCACAGCTCGTGACCATAGGTGAGGGTTGGAACGTAGATGGACCGGTAAATCGAGAGCTTCGCCTTCCGGCTCAGCTCCTTCTTCACCACAACGGACCGGTACAGCACCTGCATTACTGCAGATGCCGCACCAATCCGTCTGTCCATCTCCTGCTCCATTTTACCCTCACTCGTGAACAAGACCCCGAGATACTTGAACTCCTTCGCTTGAGGCAGCAACTCACTCC
>OMOU01042370.1:0-12928 GCA_900312585.1 Malacocephalus occidentalis
GTGTCTAATTGCACACAACAACCCATCATGTGCATGTGACACCCCGGAATGTTCAAGATAAACATGGAGGAAGCAGAAGATACTTCAACATAACATGCATGCCTAAATACAAACACATATGACCCTCTAAACATTCCCTGCACCTCTCCACACTTAATACACACACAACATATTAGCATACAAATACCTTCACGACTACTCACTAGTGACCCTAGAAATTGCGTATGAATGGAAAAAGCATAGAGTGAAGGCTGCGGTTAGTTCCTGCCTAACGTGTTCCCTCCTATTAGGTACCGATTGGCTAACACTGTAGCAGACTTGGGGGATGCACGCTCACGACAAATAGGGACCTGTAGCAAATGTGCTGTGCTTGCGGGTGATGCGAGGTCGCCCGTCAAATTTCCGAGGGAGGGAGGCTTCTCCAGGCGCTGTACCAGTTTTGATGTTTCCCCCAGTGGAAAATGCCCCCCTGGAGCAATCGCGCGACGACACTGTGCTTTGCCCTCGACCGCGTGATATCCACTTACACACACTTCACTGTAAGGGGTGATAGGTTGTATAGGGTGTGTCATGACACCCACACAGGTTTACACGTGGGTCAGTTGCTCGTACCAAAAAGCTGTCGGGAGATTATTTTTCAGGCGGTTCATCACAGCCCGATGGCAGGTCACTTGGGGGTGGATAAAACACGCGATCGGATAATGGCCTTGTTCTATTGGCCAGGCATATACACAGACGTACTGTGCGGCTTGTCGTGAATGCCAGCTCACCAGTCCACCGGCTATACCCAAAGCCCCATTGAGACCATTTCCGTTGGTTGAGATTCCATTCGAGAGAATTGCAATGGATCTCATCGGGCCGTTAGACCGTAGCTCACAGGGTTATCGCTTTGTATTGATCATTGGACATTACGCAACGCGATACCCGGAGGCAGTGCCCCTACGCTCTATCTCTGCAAAATGCAGGCTCTCTTCCAACTAATCTCCCGCGTAGGAATCCCGAAAGAGATTCTGACGTATCAAGGCACTGCATTTATGTCACACACCCTCTGCGAACATTACAGATTATTGGGGATCACAGCAATCTGTTACCAGCATGTACCGTCCACAAACTGATGGGCTTGTGGAGCAGTTTAATAGGACATTAAAGTCCATGCCGCGCAAGTTCGTGCAAGAGGCTAGTCGGAATTGGGATAAATGGCTTCTTTATGACCTTAACCTAAATACGGCATATGTGGAATGTGGCGGTGCAGCGCTGACCTTCAGCGGCACCCCATCTGCAGCGTCCATCTCCCCATGTGATCAAACTCTCAGCTGGTGGAGGTGGTGGTGGTGGTACCACAAAAGGCACAATCAGTGAATGTATTCATACTTTTTATTAATTAACACATTAATTTAAACATGAAAAATGAAACACCAATATATGTACATTATTCAATTAAGAGTAGTTCAGCTTCTTCAAGGGCTTTTTCCATTTGCAACACCTGCAAGGAAAATAACGCTCTGTCCTGCATCACCTGTTCTCCTTCCCCGCGTAGATCCGCTACTGCTGTTTGGAACACCTAGACATAGTTCAAGGGATATACTGTACATTAGGACAACCTTTATGTAAAGCATGTCTGCTGACATGAACAGCTCTACATATTCCAACCAAATGTGGCTATTTTAAGTGTCTGGTATGATCCAACAGATTCACTTACTTTGAGTTGTTGAAGTTGGTTTGAGCTGATATCGGTGAAGTCACTTAATTCTTTGAGAAGGTCTCTGGATATGTTCTGGAATTCATCAATGACATTTTTAATCTCTCTCTATATGCATGTATATACTTTTTTGCATACTTTTTTTGTGTACTGTTGCCTGCCATGTTTTACTGTTCAGAATGGCACCGTGTTATGATGTACATGTGACAATAAAACACTGACATGACTTGAAATTCAGCACATCTCCTTTGTATGGGAAATGTGTCTTTATAACCCGATACCCGATGCAACTAATGGGTAGCAGTTGCATGAGCAGAGGATGCATGTTAAGTAAAGTTAAAAACACTAGCGCCTACCATCACTTCTTTTTTCAGATTTTCACACGGTTCAGCGATGGCATCACCTAAAACTAAAACATTCACCCCGTTATTAATGGCCACTTCAAAAATAAGCTACAATTTGGTTACCCCCATTTTCAAGTCCACCCACCTGGGTCGATTTTTCCAGCCACGAGGAGAACATGGCAGTCCTTCAGACTTTTCTGAATATCAGCATTTTCCTTCTTTAGGTCGTTTACCTGCATTTCCAGCCCAGTAACTCTTTGCTGCAATATGAGAAAGAGGTTACTAAAATGGTATGAATTGATATGGTTAGAATGCTTGTCTTTCTTCATAGTATATTGGCATTTCTATCTCTGGATGTACAATTGACATGAGTCAAGCCATTGTCGCTTACTGCATGCAAAGAAACATTCAATACAAATTAGCCAAAATAGGTCATTAACATTGAGCAATATCCGCTATATTTACAAGACCTGAAGCAGTGCAAAAATGCTTTGTTTTTACCTGGGACTCTGTGAGAATATTCTTCAGCTTCTCATTTGAAGCCAACAAAAGCTGGTTTTGGTCCTTTAGCTCTGCCTGTTGACCATATCTGATGGGTGGTCTGTCAAATAATAGGGGAATGTGAATTCATGCTCCATGGTGGTTCATGATTAGCTTTTACACTGGTGAAAGGCACATGGAAATACAATAGTTCATGACTCACCCTTTATCAGATTTTGCAGCATTTTTCCTGAAAATAAGAAAAATGAATGAATTAATTTGGAATGAATTAACCTTTTTCAAGACAATCATACAAGATGACCACTGTCAAGATGTTTGTTTATCTTTCATGCTTATGATAATTAATCATGTTCAGTAGAAGGTATAACATTCGCTATTTCACCTGGGCCTGAGAGGCATGTAATTTCATCTGTGCTGTATGTCAATATAGCACATTTGACAAATAAAAGATCTTTGACTCTTTGACTTTGAACAGTGTGGTAGCCCCACATAATTCTTATTAATGTGGAAACATACATGCCCATACTAGTTTGTTATTTGGCCAATGAGGTATCACACAAATTCTAAATATCAAAAATGCTGATTAGTTACCTTTGTCCATTCTCTTGTTGGGGTCTTAGATAACCCTCAGTGTCTTTAGTTTGTCTTTTCATTTCGGCAAAACGTTGTGCAGCTGGAAATGATTCATAAATCATGAGCATTCTGAATAGATTGATATTGAGTCACTTAAAAGACAGACTTAACAGACTGTCAGCCAACCCCACTTAAATGTGAGGCTGATAGTCTGGATGGTTATGATGGTAGGCATACTACACATTACAGGAATGCACTACCTCTGGGAATTTGTGAAGACATTTCGGTTGCTGAAATATGGAAGAAAAATCAATTATACATGCTGCTTGACGTGGCGTAATTTCCTTGCTGCGATGTTTGTTAATGTAACTTTAGGTGTAACGATTAATAGCATTTCTATTGCGCTAGATGTGTATTTCTTTCGTCAATTGAGCTTCACCGAAACTAATTTTAGAGATAATCAACTTACAGTAATTATATCAACATCTGCAGCAACGTAAATGGCAGCATGAAATATCATGAATAGGCTTACCTCAGTGACACTGCGCAAAATGATCTTCACTGTCCGATTTTTCAAACACGTACTAAATGCCGCCCTGATTTCGTCACATCCTGTTTGCCAAGAGCTTCCTGGAATAATTATTTGATAATTAGCGTATTCTACCTGAACTTTATGTATGATATAGATTTAATATATTTATTGTTTTATTCTTATACACAGATGAAAGCGTCTCCCAACGCGAGGAATTGAAATTGTGTTGAAATTGAACATTTGAGACGCTTTTAACATTTTCATCTGCGCATGCGTGAACGCGGGTTTTTCAAACGCGTTTATGGTTTATAGTCTATGTTGTCCAGTCCAGTTTACGGAGTAATTCCATGAAGATTCAGATTGGTAAATAAATACTAAGTGTACTTCTTATTCCGATGCGTCGAGGCTTTAAACCCATGCAAGGTATATGCGATTTTTTTTACTTGTTTTGATTTTACCGGTGAGGCAGCTAGTTTTAGCACGTAGCATCAACGTAGCATGTATTATTGTTAGCATTTGCGGTCTTTGACGAGTTATTCACTGCTGAAATAACTACACACATATTGCTGTAATACAATAGTATGGCAATAGTATAACGATAAACATTGAACTTGCAGCTGTTAAGTAAATGTGAATGTACACGACGTTTGTTTAAATGGGCGATTTGAAATTGTGCTTTGTCTATGTAGCGTAATATGTATTTGTTTATTTGACAGGGACTGCTTACTGCTTCTTAGCTGTACCAGAGTTAGCTAAAAGCTCATTTGCATTCGTAGTCCCTAGGCAGGAACAGAATAAGACCTCTGTACAATACATGCAATAATTGTGTAATAAATATGTAATATTTACTGTCCATCAAATACATAACATTATCTGTTCCAGAATGCAATATTGGGGTCTATATTAACTCTGAAATGCACATGGCATTTCTGTAATCTTGATTTGTATTTATTCTTCCATTTGAAGATGGAGTTGCTTGATCCTCCAAAGAATATGTAAGTAAATTGCATGAATAAAAATGTTCCACTGTTGGAGGGTGTTTCTTTTACAGTGTCACCAACATAAGCACTAAATTCCCTCAATCATTTGGATTTGGGTTTAAAATCATACAATATGTAATTTGTATTATCAATGTCCTCCTATTTGTGTTGCAGTGCAAATGTTGGAACCTCTAGGCGCCAAATTTCTTCGGTCAGTGAAATGTATTTAAAATGAACCTGTTTTTCGACACTATTTGTGTGAATACTAATGTGAATACCCCACATGATACCAAATACCTAAACTAGTAGTTTATATTGATCTTTTGTTTTAAGATTTTAAAAGCACCACGGACATCTGTACATTTTCCTGACCCAGAGCATGTGGAAACTCCGGTAACTTAATCACATATATATATATATATATATAGCTGAAATGTCAAACCAAACTACGTTTTGATTTTCCATGGAAAGCTCGCATTGATCTTTGTATTATTATTTCATTAAGGATGAACCTACCATGCCTGTGGAAAAGAGGAATTCAAGAAGAGTTAGTTTTGCACCTGCCACGAATGTTCTACTATTTTCAAAGTAAGATCCTTTAGCTTTTAGCTAAATATTTTCTGATCTTGGCCACAGCGCTGTTTCAATTACATTTTTCATCTTCAATAGGGAAACAAGAAATGACTCACCAGTCCGAAGTCTTCCACACGACCTCAGTGGTAAGTGTTCTTTTATGATTTTCTATGATGAAAAATATATGCATATCCCAGTTGATAGTTCCCTGGAGAGTGTGTATGTGTGTGTGTGTATGTGTGTTGGGAGAGGAGTTGGCTCAGATTATTATCTGATCGATAATGTCTATTTAGGCCTACTGCTTGTGCTCTTCCATTGCAGGAAATATGTAAAGAATGATTTAGACCGGTGGTCCTCAATTATGACATTTTATTTAAAATGTTTGTCATTTTAATATTGGTTATGAACGATTGTAAAATAATTCCACCTCACTGAAATTACTTGTCTTAGTAACTTATCTACTTAGTAACTTACTTATCTGAATGCCTTTTTGCTGCCAAAATTGAGCACATCTGAACACTAACGCACACATGGTAAATCATAGTAAATCAAGAGATGTATATAATTAAAATAATATAATTCAAACTTTAAAGAGGTACTTGCTAGAAAAAAATATCTTCTAGGGTCTACATTCGTAGGGGTTACACTCAAATATTAAAAAAGCCGTTGTTTTTTTCCCCCTATATTTTGTATTTTATAGGCACAAATACTCCTGACAGGTATGTTGACTTCTGCTTACTAAAATACATATTATGATGTCACAACACATCACAACATTCTTGTACAGCCACAGATTTGTGAGATTTCCCCCATTATTTTCCATTTAAAGAAACTCAATAGGTATCACTGGAAATGGGATTCAACCAAAAATTGGTAGGTAGTCAAATTGACTGAAAATGATTTCACTTGCAATCATTAATATATCTTGAAACAGTGTGGTTTATATGGCCCTTTCCCCAATCTAAATATTAGCCATGGAGACCTTGTTGAACGCTCCTTTGCATTCTTCACAACAAAGAAAGGTGAGGTTTGTTTGTGAGGCAATGACCCACATTTGGCTACTCTTAACCAAAAACAAGCACATCTAATGTGTTACATGGATTGTAATGTTTTTCTTCCAGGGGGCATTTATGGTCAGCCACAGTGCAGAAGATCACCATGGAGAGAAGACGGTGATGTTTTCTGCTGATGATGCCGCCATGGATGTTACACACAGTCACACTGTGCTCATTGTCAATGATTCAGACTTACCTGCACAACATGGTGAGGTGCTCTCTTCCTGTGGGAACATGGATTTATTTTTTCCCATGGACAGGGCAAATGCTGAGCCATGTATTTTGCCGAAAACCACATCCTCGTCAGTACACACTTTTGATCCGGAATTTGAAAACCTCCTAGCCAGCTTTTCTAAGCCAAGCAGGCCCAGGGACAATTCTATGCTGCACAAAGTGGAACAAAATACTCCAATGACTCCTCATGACAAAGAAAATCAGGCGCCAACTTCTATGTCAACAAAGAGGGAGAATTTGCCACACAAGAGTACTGTAAAGATTGGGGAATCGTCTAAGGGATGTGCAGTACTTTCAGAAGACACTCAAACCATGAATATGATAGATGTATTTCCTGGATGTATTGTGGAGAATGCGATAACTGAAGACCCTCTCCAAAGTCTCTTTCCTCCTGTGGATTTGTACCGGCAGTCTGAGCACAGGAATGGTCAACAACAGTTCTTTGAAGCGCCAAAGTGTTCAATGTCCAATCCCAATGACACCAGAATCACAACCAAAATATCAGTTGCTGATTCTAAAAAATGTAGGGTAGGAGTATCGTCTCTTCAAATGGGGAACAGTCTGAATTTACATTTATCTCGAACATATCCTCTTCCCGAAACTCAAATGATCTTGCAAAATAAAAATGCACAGCATCTGTTGAGTTTTGAAGAATATGCAAACCGGCATACATCTGATGACATGGACATGACCAGAAGTCAGACTGTTGCTATTGACTCCAGAAGCCTCCATGCTGTGGCTACGACAAAGCAACAAGAAATGAGTCGGCTTTCTATCACAGCTCCTGACAAAAGAAGTACAGACTTTGAAGATGATCTGGACTTCACAAGGTGTCAAACTGGGGTCATTGAAGCAAAGATTCTCAACATGGGAAAGCCCTCGTTGACTGTTAATGCTGGAGGATCAGTCAGAATAATGGCAGACAACCAATGGGATAGGGTAGTAAGCCAGAGAGAGATTACGATTGATAACATGGAAATCACCCAATGCCAGACTGCTGCCATTGAAAGCGTCCACGGTGTCAAGCCATTGCAAATCAAGCAGATGAGTCAAGATATTGTGGCACACGGCACAAAAAGTAATAACCCATCAGAAGATGACAATGACATGGATTTTACAACTTGTCACACAAGAGTCTTTGAAACTAAAGATGTTAATGTACCTGTAGGCCATGTGGGCATATTGGGTTTGAATAAAATGCTTGCTGAACAAGATGATAAGATCAATAGGGAACCAAGTCAGACTGAAGTCTCAAAGTGTCATGATTCGGAATCGGATGATATAGAGATGACTAGAAGCCAGACTGTTGCCATTGATACCAAAAGCTTGGATATAGCAATCAGTACTTTGCAGGATAAGAAACATGCGACTATGGCTTTCTTCTCAGCATTTACAAAAGCTTGTACACAGAACACCCCACAGGATGAATATGGCATGGAAATCACTCAGACACACATTAATACATTAATGTGCTCTGATAATGTCATAGATGGAGGGACTAGTCGACAAGAAGGGTTTGAGTCTGATGATATGGAATTGACAAGTCAGACCGTGGCTATTGATGAAAGACAATGCAATCAATCCTTCGGACTTCAAGAGTCAAAAGAGTTTGGCTTTCAAGACCATCAGTGATCACAAGTCACAATCAAGTGGCTTAAGTATGCCAGACAAGCATTTGGGAAACAGTTCTTCATCTGGACTAGAAAGCGCCTCAAGCGTTAACACGGCAGTTGACGGAGTTGATAAAACATCTACCAAGACCAAATTAAGGGGCATGTGTCATCTGCTGAATGAACCCACAGAGAAGTTTGCAGTTGACTATTGTGATGCACCCTTGTCTCAACCCAAATCAGCCTCAAATGGATCTGATATAACCCAGCTGAAGGCCCCACTACATAATCCAGAAATGCAAATGAGAGTAGACGCAGATTATCCACAACCGGAACAGTTGGTCGAAGAGGACCAGCCCTGTGTAACTGCTCTTCTAAACTTGAAAAGAAAAACCCTTGCATCCAGACTGTCATTGGGAAACGTTTTGCCCAAACTCCCGCAAAAAATCAAACCAGTCCACCCGAACAAAGAACACAAAAACATAGTAATCCCGTTCAATGTCACACACCGGCCAAGCAGTGGCATGACCGATGACATTGGTGATGAGGTTCTTCCCAACATCAGCAGCGATGAGGATTTGTCAGAGTCCTTGGTCCCTGAGGAGCCACAGTCCACCAGCGAAGATGGTAGTCCACTTCGAGAGCGTGACGTGCAGGGAATGCCGGCGGAGGACTTATGGGAACCGTTGCCTGGTCATCTCTGCGGCGCCCAGAAGAGATCTTCTCCAGTAGATGATGAAGCCATGATGGCCACAGAAAAGAGGAGGAGACCCTCTTTGAACAGCACCATTGAAATGGTGGGTGAAGGTAAAATTCAGCATATTATTCTAGTGTTTTGTAATGGGCTATGTTGACCTACACATCTCTCTCTCTGGTTTCTCCAGCCAAACAAGTACCCTGAGGAAGAAAAGTGTAGCATTGGTACTTTGGCTCCAGAAGTCATGGCACAGGCTGTAGCTGTATCTAACAGCAGCAACACAGTTAATCTCGGATCTGAAACGACATTTGAATCAAGTGAGTTCTTTCCCACTCATGGTTCTTTCTCACACTCATGGTTTCATCTCTTCTGTTGTCGTTTCTGACTTTGACGTTTACTTTCAGCTCTCAAACAAAGCTTGTTTGAATCCCAGCTTGAAGACATTCAGGACATTACCAATGATTTTCAGAAGGTATCTACAACCGACAGGAAAAAGGTCAAGCTGTTTATCCTCCATTACTTATTTCTTTTCTCCCTGTTTATTGTAGAACGTTGATGACGAAAGAATAACTGTGTTGGAGTTCTTCAAACTCTTCAACCTTGATTTTGTTATTCACAATCCTCGACAAAGCATCCTTCCGGGCAAGGTAAAGCTAATGTCTACCGATGGGACAAATACATGTATTAATATGCTAATGATAATTAACAAAACATTTGCATTTTTGACACACTAATTTTCAGCTTGCAACACATCTGGATCAGTCGCCAATAGACTTGCTCAAAAACCGGCACATTAACCATCCCAAACAGAAAGTGTATGAGTTAAACCACCAAAGCCTTGCGGAGAAAATGGAGAGGTGGGTTTCATTTTGCACTCTGTTATTGAGCTCGAAAGAATACCAATAACTGCGTTACCTTATAAACTTTTGCGTTTTCTGTGTACCCAGATTAAGGGCTCGAAAGAAGGACCAAGGGAGACTTCTGCACAGTGTCAACAAACCTCTTTGGGAAGAGTTGACATGTTTGTCAGAGGAAGAAGTACTTGCTTTCTATTTCTCTTATCTAGAAATAGGAATGGTTCCAGGTCATAGTATATTATTCTTACTACTACATATTATTACACCATTACACACCTTGATTTAAATAGAACTATCAGTGTTGTATATTAGAAGTGTTGTTCTTGACAGTCAAGTTGGGATACAGTTTGTAGTCAAAGTGAGCACAACGTCAATTATGTATTTTACATAATGTAATTAATTACGATGTGGCTCTAACATGTACTTTTCACTCCACAGATGGAATGCTTTGGCGCAAAGTTGAAGGAGAGCAGTAACTTTTTCCGGAAGAGAAGCAAGGCTCAGTCGGATGAAATGAAAGAGGCTCTATATTCAAATCTCCGCCAGGCTAATCTGGTAAGGGGGAAGCCCATTCCTCTAATCCTATCCTCTGACCCATCATTAGGTGATTGTCACAGTTCAAACAAAACCAAAAAGATGTATTTGTTTTATTTGTATTATTCTTAGGACGAACAACAGAAGTTGCAAGAGAAGACGGAGGAGGCGGATGGGATGCTGAGAAGTTTGGATGGCTGCATTGGGGAACTCGAAGCTGGTAAGGAGAAACACGCACGACATGAGCACCACATCAAGCCATTCAAGTAAAATTTGGTTATCGTCAACTTGGATGTTTCTTGGTGTTTCCCAGAGCTTGCAGTAGTTGAGGGGGACGGTTTAGATGATGGCAAACCAACTTTTAAGTCAAGTCAGCTCGGTAAATTGAACAGAGCTCAAGAAATCATGCTAATTATTTATTTACATCAAGAATACCAACCAAATGCGCCCCTTTTATCCACAGAATTGAAGAACGTCACAACAGAGTTGGCCCATAATGAAAGGTAATTTGTGTTTGTGTGTATGTTCTATAGCATTCAGGTGTCATTAGACTAGCATTTGAAGAAGACATTGACTCTTGATTTGATTCTGCTTGAACAAGCTACTGAGATGTCACAAATTACTGATGAGATAGTCTTTTTGACTTAGTCAAAAAGACTCGAAATTGGAAATATTATGTAGTTATATCAGCTCTTTGTCTATTTTAATTTGACCTTTATTTATACAGGGTAGGCAACGCTCTTTGAGGTTAGGCACCTATTCTGCTGGTTATGTGTCTAGCTGATGTATATCTGTCTGTATGTAAATAATGCTTGCTTGGGTTTGCCTCAGACAAATGCATGAAATGGAAATTGAGAAGAAGTGCATCATGGACCAAATGAAAAGGCTTCAAACAGAGACTCAGGATTTGAATGACCATATCACATTGCTGCACAGGTCGGCATGCACATATACACACCTACATATATTCATACATATGTACATGCACACACCACACACATGCACTATAGGCTGCTTGAGGCTTTGGCTCACCCCTGCTATGTGTAGTTGAGCATGTTTCTCATAATGACCCGCTCCCATACAGGGTGAATGAGTGGAAATTGGTGGAGAGACGGGCCAACTGTGACGTCTACTCCTTCCTCTATGAATCCCTGTGTTTAGAGGTGCTGTTCCACACGACAGGTAAGATCCTCAACTTGCTGACGAGTGTGAAACCCTGTTATTGCACAATGGACAAAGTGAATTTGTAGTCAAATCTAAAGGCGAATATTTGTTCTTTATCAGGTAAAGGACTCGAAGAAGACGGTGAGAGGAATATTTCAGCCATCAACTTCAAGCTTGAATTAGATGGTGAGGGAGGAGGAAAATTATGTCTCACTTTCACCATCGTTTTGTTAGTTTTAGTTTAGTTTTTGGACTAAATGCTGTAAACGATGAATATCAGAGATGACATCACTATGAAATTGCCAGTGCCTCCCGGTTCTGTATTATTTATTCATGGGGTGTTTTGGTCCAATCTAGGGGAGAAATCTGCATGCCATGCCCGTCTGGTTCACACACTCCTGTCAGAGTTCACCGAGGGACGGAGTGATTGGCTGGAAAAATATCCCAGCAAGCGATGTGTCCCTAAGGTAAGCCGTCAGAGAGCTTATTTTGAAACACTGGCAGCATTTGTTTCTTCTCATCACATATTCGCACAACTCTCCATCTTTTAACAATTGATTTGTGACTGATTCACGGTGTGATTTTGGTCTTCATTATCAGAGGTTCTCCTGTTCGTGAAATACCTGTCATATGGACAGCTACAGAGTCTGTGGCTTTAGGCAACGCCATCCAATTGTGTGAAGCCCAAGTGTGTGCATTGCCATTCATGTTTCAGATTAGGTTGCTAATGTTGGCTCTATTTTAGCTATTGGCTACTTCTAGCAATGGTGTGGAAGAATAACCTGATCTTATTACTAAAGATAATTTGAGAACCACTGGAGTAGAGGATAGCGGAGGCACAGCGTGTGGCGTCCCTGATAACGGTGCTGTTCCCCCACCCCCCTCGTCCCCCAGCTGCTGCACGACGTGAGTCTGGTGGTGAGCCGCTGCCGGCTGCTGGGGGAGGAGGTGCGCCTGCTGAGCACTTGGGGCTCCCTGAAGTTCCACATCCTCGACATTGCCTGCGTGGACATGTGGTAACCACTCTCCTCCTCCTCCTTCTCTTAGTCCTTGGGAAAAAAACTCCATCGAAGGAGGGCATGTGTGCGTGTGTACATCCAGGTGCCATAAACATACTCCTTATTGTTATTATCATCTACCTCTAACTACTTATTCTAAACTAGCCAACTCCCATCTATGACCCCTCAAATGTATTCAATTTAATTTTATGTTTTGCTCTTTGGCGACCCCTATGGTGGAAAGTGGTAATTGCATCCAAACCATGTTGCATAGGTGACGCATATCTTTTTTGGACTGTTTTCCTTCTTCTTAACGCCAAATTTGTTTATTTTTCTTTGTATTTAGACTTGTTTCATTATCTGCAACACTCTTTTGTTTGTTGGTTCGGCCATGTAACTCTACATCAACATCAAAGGATCTCACCAATTCATTTATTTAGATGTGTGTGTGTATATGTCATTCAAGACTTTATATTATTATATTAATATATTAATACTGATTGTTGATGCAGTATATCAGCTGTGACTGCCTGATTACTACTGTTGAATAGACCAATGTTTCTCAAATGGGGGTACG
>OMOU01042371.1:0-17870 GCA_900312585.1 Malacocephalus occidentalis
GGGCTGCGTTACCACATGTCGTCTGTGGACGCTGAGTCCTTGACAAGAGAGAAGAAGGAAGGAAGGAAAAACCCTTCAGACGCTGGATCGACATTCCAGGGAGGCATCGTTAACAACAGCTCAACGGGTGGCATCACGTATAGCATATGCATCACACGCGGTACACAAAACAAAACACAAACAGCCCGCCACAGAAGGATCCCAGGAACGACTTTGACATGGTGTCGGACCACGGTGAAGACCCCGGGGGCCATCCTTTCGGGTCTCGGGGACTGACAAAAAACCAGGTTGAAGTCTGCAGTAGCCCCATGAAATGCTTTTGATTTCAATGAGCGATATAGGAAGGTTACTTATTCATGTCATACGGTGCAACTTGCTACAGCAATGCATGAACCAATAGCCAAGCAAAATAGGAATAATTGTCATCGTTTAGGAAGATAATATTGTGTCTGTGGCACAGAATGCCTTGAAATGCAAGAGGATGACATCACCGTCTCACGTCAGGCAGTCAGTAACCCAGCAATAGTGAAGCATTTGTTTGCTGATACCACATGATACCACATGAAAAGCAAGTGCCATCAACTCTCAACATAAGGCCAGTGTATCAGATTAGCGCTTTGATATATATATATATATATATATATACATACTGAACAAAAATATAAACGCAACATTTAAATACACAAAAGGTATATTTCTCTCAAATTTTGTTCACAAACTTACATCTGTGTTAGTGAGCACTTCTCCTTTGCCGAGATAATCCATCCACCTGACAGGTGTGGCATATCAAGATGCTGATTAGACAGCATGATTATTGCACAGGTGTGCCTTAGGCTGGGCACGATAAAAGGCCACTCTAAAATGTGCAGTTTTATCACACAGCTCAATGCCACAGATGTCACACGTTTTGAGGGAACGTGCAGTTGGCATGCTGACTGCAGGAATGTCCACCAGAGCCGTTGCCCGTGAATTGAATGTTCATTTCTCTACCATAAGCCGAGAATTTGACAGTACATCCATCCGGCCTCACAACCGCAAACCACGTCTAACCGCGCCAGCCCGGGACTGTAACATCCGGCATCTTCACCCGTAACATCGTCTGAGACCGGCCAGCCGGGCAGCTAATGCAACAATTGGTTTGCATAACCAAAATAATTTCTGCACAAACTGTCAGAAACCGTCTCAGGGAAACTCATCTGCATGCTCGTCGTCTTCACCAGGATCTTGACCTGACTGTAGTTCGTCATCGTAACCAACTTGAGTGGGCAAAGGTTCACCTTCGATGGCGTCTGTGCCAATAAAATTGGAGAAGTGTTCTCTTCACAGATGAATCCCGGTTTTCAGTGTACCGGGCGGATGGCAGACAGCGTGCATGGCGTCATGTGGGTGAGCGGTTTGCTGATGTCAACGTTGTTAATAGAGTGGCCCATTGTGGCGGTGGGCATGCATATGCTACAGACAACGAACACAGGTGCGTTTTATTGATGGCATTGTGAATGCACAGAGATACTGTGATGAGATCCTGAGACCCATTATTGTACCATTCATCCACCACCGTCACCTCATGTTGCAGCATGATAATGCACGGTCCCATGTTGCAAAGATCTGTACACAATTCCTGGAATCTGAAAACATCCCAGTTCTTGCATGGCCTCCATACTCCCCGAACATGTCACCCATTGAACATGTTCAGGATGCTCTGGATCGGCGTATACAATAGCCTGTTCCAGTTCCTGCCAATATCCAGCAAATTCGCACAGCCATTGAAGAGGAGTGGACCAACATTCCACAGGCCACAATCAACAACCTGATCAATTCCATGCGAAGATGTGTTGCACTGCGTGTCTTGCACTGGTGGTCACACCAGATACTGACTGGTTTTCCCCCCGCATATCTGGGAAATCCATAGTTCAGTGACAAATAAATGTCTCTTTTCAAGAAAAAAACTGCAGATTTTAGAGTGGCCTTTTATTGTGAGCAGCCTAAGGCACACCTGTGCAATAATCATGCTGTCTAATCAGCATCTTGATATGCCACACCTGTCAGGTGGATGGATTATCTCGGCAAAGGAGAATGATCACTAACACATACTTAAACAAGTTTGTGAACAGAATTTGAGAGAAATAGGCCTTTTTTGTCTACATAGAACATGTCTTAGATGTTTGATTTCAACTCATGAAAAAATTGTAGCAAAAACAAGTGTTGCGTTTATATTTTTGTTCAGTGTATATATACACCAACCCTGTATATTGGGCTCAAAGATCTGACAACCCAGTCGTTGCCAACCAAAGGACTTAAGTGAATACAATGGCCAATGGTAATAGTATTCACCTGCTATTGGTTACCACCACTACACCCAGAACAGGTCTAAGTGAAGCGGTACTGCACTGGACATGTAGCCAGGTAAATCAAGGCCACCATGTCCACGGTACCAACTTAACAATGAGGGGTGCAGCCTTTTGGTTAATAATAATCAGGTGTAAATTAATAAATCATCGCCACATGCAGAACTGTTTTTCTTTGTGGCTTTGTGGCAATGATGATGTGTAGTTGACTGAGCTTGGTTCAGGCCAGTCAACAATAATAATAACAAGAACATAATTTCAAATACATTTCAAATTATAAAGCATGGTAGCGTATGATTACTATTGATCAGGAATTGAGGCTCAGGTGCCACAACAAAATTAAAACAATTATCAAATCAATATTTTAAAGCGCACACACACAACTAACTCATATGAACCAAAAGCATAGATAAGTATAGGTTTTAGTAAGTACTTTTGTTTTTCAACTTTCAGTTTTCTACTTTCAGTGTATCCATCTACGGGGCCAACTTCATGGGTTATATGTCGATGGCAGATACTGGCGAAAATGATTGGTGCATCTAAATTGTTTACCTATTGGCGTATGTTAAATAGATTGGCTTGGATTAAAATGCATGAATGCCTCCTCTGTGTACTTATATAATTGTAAATATTGGGGGGGAGGGGGTGATACTGTAGTGGCGAGAAAATATTTGCAGGCGGACAATGTATATGTTATAGTGGGTGTATTTCTGGTTTTGTTTAGTTTGCATATGATATTGGTTCAGCCAATGAAATGATCAGTGGGGGAAACATTGCCAGTTAGAATATCTCACCAGGACGTACTGAAAGTTGAAGCAGTACATGCAGTGCTTGAGAGTCGAGGGATAATTTATATGAACATCTAAAAAATGGCTGGTGACAAATGGGACCAATCCTTTTCCTTGATAACAGGTAACCAGGTGAGCAAACGCTCACAAAGATGATTAAAAGAATACCCCCTTTGCAGAAATATGTACACATTGACTGTAAAAACAAACAAACAAATGGTTTGGACAGTATATACACAATACAGTATACTAGTTGCTCAGCCATATGATCACATATAGGGAACTGATTTGAATGTCCAGAGCAAGACATTTAGAAGGATGAGTCTTTATTTGGATACTGCCAATCTATCATTGGCAGTGCCAATCTATCACCTAACAAAATGGCAGTCGCGGTTCACATTTAGATTTTAGAGTTAGGGTTCGGGGTTGAATGTGCAAAATGTGTGTTACGTTAAGTCTAAATAGGGATCCAGTCATTCTGAACTAGATAAATGGGGTAGTGTTAAACAGAGGGGTTTTTCTGCCATATAAATTAGGTCTGTTTCTAGAACTAGGAATTTTAGAAACTCTGGGGGGTAATAGAGGGAGATTCTAGCCTTAAATGTTTGAACCAAACTTCTAAGAACACCTGAAAATACTCTTCTCACTGCACCAATTTTCTTCTGTCGAAATATATGCATATGAATATACCATTTTTAAGTTAAGTTATTTTGTTAAACCTCGTATCGTGTATAAAATATTGAGGTGTACCGGGCTCATCTTCCATTACTTGGAAGAGTCAAGGGCATTGAATATGGTAATATTGCACTAATATTCAACACTCATTAAGGCCCCATCAACAACATGGATATCCTTTTCCCATTTCAGTACAGCCCTTACTATACCGCCAGTAAAAAGACAAAAGTGAAAAGGCATGCATGCCACAAGGATTCTAAATGTACGAGCCACGCAACAAGCATGCATGCAGTCAAACAAAACCCAACTAACAGTGAGAGGGGAGTCAAATAGAAAGGCCGGGATACTTACTGTGTCATCACTTCGGTAGGGGTTGAGTTTGTTGTACATTGCTTCGACAACGCTTCGTCTGAATAGAGAAGAACAACGCGCCCGTCAACATAAAACACTTCTTTCAAGAAAATAGCAACGCAAGTTCTGATGCTCAACAAGCAAGCCGGCTCACACTTTATAAAAGCACGGGACGGCTCCTAGCACTGGGCCGCACGCCACAAAGCCCACTTACTTGCTTGGCAGCTCTCCTCCAGGAGGCAGGTTTGGGATGCTCTCCGACGCTAACGTCCGCATCACGTGCACTAAATCAGGGACACCTTCGTCACCCTTCTTGATTATCTCTGCAAGGATAGAATAAACAATAGGAAGAAACATGAACACATAAAACTAAAACTAGACACACATTCATAGTTTGTTCTATCTATACACAACTATGGTTTGCAAACAAATATTTAAGGAATTACGAGACTATGCTAACCCTCTGGAAGTACTACGTTTGAAAGTTGAAACAATTCTGCTTTAAATCAATCCGTAATAAATCCAAAATCAAAACCAACTTGAACTATGTCTGAAAGTGTCTTATTATTCTCTTCTAGTCAGCAGAGCAGTTGGCATTCTGCAATATTCCACCTTGTAGGGCAGCCTCCAATGAAGCCACAGAAGGACAACGCATCATCAAGGTGCACTCAACTCAGCGCAACGTAGGTTTAATTACGCGGCGGAACACTTACCTTCTACTCTATTCTCCAGGTATTTATCCAGTTCCATCTCCCTTTTAACAGCTTCCGGTGAGACCTTCGGAGCCCCTGGGAAACAGATCAAAACAACACTCATGTTGTCCCGGCTTCCCTGTTGGAAGAGAAAGAAAATAGGGGGGGGTGGGGGTAAGCAAATTGAGTGCAATGTTTTAAGACAGTAGAATGTGTGGTTAAAGGAAAGCCACAATTTTACACACACAAAAAAACCAAACATCTGGTGGGTACACAATACCTTGTACAAGCAGGTGTCGACGATCTCATTGCAGACCCTTTCAAGATCATCGGTCACCTCTAGCCTGGATCTGACGAACTCGCACAGTTCCTCGTTGGCCATGACATCCCAGATGCCGTCGCAAGCGAGCACAATGAACTCATCTTCGCCCTCACACCTCTCTATGGCATACACCTCGGGCTCGGGCGAGACCAGCTGCTCCGTCGGTCCCTTCCCTTGCACACACTTGTAGTCGAAGTCGCCCAGCGCCCGTGACACAGCCAGGGACCCGTTCACCCGCTGAATCATGACCGAGCCGCCGGCATTTTGGATACGCTCCTTTTCCAGTGGGTTGCTGGGCTTGTGATCCTGTGTGAAGAAGTGCACCGCTCCACCCCGACTGATGAGGCCCCGAGAGTCCCCGCAGTTGATGAAGTAGACGTGGTCTGGAGAGATCATCACCCCCACCGCGGTCGAGCCGCTGCGGTCCACGCCGTTCTTCTTCTCCGAGATGGTCCTCATGTGCTCGTCGATCTGCAGGAAGCCTGTGCGGATGCCGTTCTTCACACTTTCGACAGAGGGGTCCGCCTCCAGGGCACTCAGGAAGTCTGAGTTACAGGTAATATGCTCCAGCAGGTGCTCACAGCAGTACTTGGCCACCTGGGAACCAGCGTGCCCATCATAAACAGCAAAGAAGGACCACAGATCCAGACCGTTAGCGAGGCCAACGACAGCTGTATGTGCGTCCTCCATCTCTACCCGCCACCCCTGCATACTGCTGAGTCCATAGCTCAGGCTGTTACCGTCACCATGAGCATTGTGCTTTTCCATCTTTGGCTTGTCCAAAAATGCCCCCATTATATCCTTTTTTGTAACCTATAAAAACACATGAGATCACCAAGTTAACAGACAATAACAACAGACAACACTCATTTCTGACATGTCACTTGTGGTCATGTTTAGTCTAACAATAAGTAAAATTACAATTCTTTTAGAGAATTATATGAGCCATAATGAAATTTCCAAAAATACATTGAGCACAATATATTTCACTTCAGTCATCCTTTTATGGTAAAAAGATTAGCATCTTGGAGCTCAGTTCAACCCCGCTCGTCTAAAAATAGTAGAGTTGGGTACATATTTGGCTACATATTGGGCACACTGACTACTAGCACAGATATCAACTTAGACGGCCTTTGACCGTTGTGTGATATACTTGAATTGGGAAATAACGAGCAACCGATTGTTATTCTCAACGTATTCTCAACCGTATCACGGCAACACCCAATTCAGTTTAGCACACTTACATGAACTCTAATCTACTTGCCGGTTAGTTAACTCAAGTACAATTGTGAAGAGGGCTGGTCATTAAAATCAGCTACTGAAGTAGCTTGGCGTATGAAAGTGTGACGGACACTGTTTACGCATTGTTTTATGATACCACGAATGATATGTAAAATATGACTTGCATTGAGATCATAAGCAACATAAACAAACTAAGCCCGACTCGTTAGTTTGAGGCCTTGACCCTTGTCCCTGAAAAGCTAACTTTTAGAGGCCTCCATCTACCTTTCATTGGAATGGCAAGGAGAGCCCGCGGCCTGGTACTTTAGCTAAGTGCTAACTACAGCTATCCGAGGTGGGCTAGGAGCACACTGATACTTGTGTTAAAGAAACACAGCGCCGTGATGGAGAAGTGGATGACTTACCAAATATCCAAACAATCGGTACACAGCAACTGAAATCGCGACGGTTTGGAGGACCGACTAGTCGCAGATACCAACGAGGGCACACCGACGAGGAGGGCTTAGCTCAGCTAGCCAGCTAGTTAGCTAGCAAAACGTCTCTCAGATGCAGCGCATATAATGTGTGAAAGTGCGGAACTCCCCGTACTGTGTGAGCCAGGGATGCATTACTTATCTCGGCTGTTACTTTAAGGTATATTCTAACTGATGATCTAATCCAATTTGTTTTGGCCGGAGCTGTGGTCGCCAAACAGAGAGAAGCAAGAAACCAGCTAGCTCCAGCCTCTCCGCTTGACAGCTTGACAGCTCGCTAGCTAGCCGACGGGAACGACCGAGCAGATCCCGAGGACCCGGATGTTACAGGTTGCGTACTTCAAAACATGACATCATCCTCAGCCAAGCTCCTTGCAGTCCTGCGTTGCAGTCTTCCGTGTATCAGGTTGTCCGGGTAACGCAGCGTGATACAAACAACAGAAATATACGTATAGACATTGTAGACAAATATCGAATGAAAACATACGGACAGGTACAATAAAATATACTGCTGGAATAGTAGTGGCGGTTCTAGACCAATTTTACCGGGGAAAGGGCAGTGTTCAATATGTATTTATTTCAGTATATAAAGTACAAGCGCACGCACAAACAAACATAAAATACCATGGTTGGTATTTGCTTCAGCAACATAGACTCTTCATTCGGAGGGGGGGTCCTGTTGCTTGGGCTAATTATGTTAACTTACACATTTGTGAGGTTCTGGCCATGGTTAGACATGGTTAAACTGGCTGACAGAACTCCAGGTCTCCTCTTCTTCCCCAAAGGAGGTGAGAACGATGGACTCATTGGAGAGGTTTCCTTTCTCAAATTTCAAAAATCTCTGTTCAAAATGTTTTGGTTTTGTTTTACAATCTGCAGACTGAGCAGCTGAAAAGTAACAAGGGTAAAAGTGATTTATTTGAATTTCCAAAAGCCTGCCCTGCCCTGGATACTGAGATGGGGATGTCAAGGGTATTTTTTAGCAAAATAAATGTCAAATAATTGAAAAACACAGAGCTCTTGACATCACTGAAAGCTCTTCATAGCTTCTGTTTGACAGCCAAATGAAAAGGCTTTCACCTTAATATTTGGATAACCCCCATACTTTACTGAACTAATAAAGGCTTAAAATATGTATGTCTTAAAATAAAAATGTCCGTTTACTGCCGCCTTAATTCATACTAATTGTTAGCTATTAAATTTTATGTATATCTTGATTAGAAGGTGCCATTCTTTACGAACTTGGCTATCGTACCGAGATTGGAATGCACCTTTCTGTTGCAGATGGAGATTTATTTTATGCAACGTAGCAAGAATTAAAAAAAAGTGTGCACGGCGGATGTCTTCATGACACTCCACCCCAACCTGAAGCCTCCTCCTCTCCTCCCGCCGTGCAGTGAGGAACAGGTCGCGTTCAACCACAAAGGTCACCATCCCAGCCAACGTGTCTGTGAACTACACACCTTTGAGGGCTTTTTTCTGTTTGCATTCGGAGTTTTCGCACCAACAGTCCCCCTCCCTCCGGCGGGGGTGTCCGCGGGATTTTGCGGGATGCTGCCGGGTTGAGTCGTTCAACCACGCACTGGACCCGGACCCGTTCTTGGACAGGAAGTGACGTATGCATCACAACTCCGGACATTGGTACAAACCGGTAGTGTCTGTGCTCTGCTTACTTTTGTATTCACAAAAGATGGAGTTGTTTACTCTGTCAGCAATCTGGTACTTTATACCGCTTTACGTAGTGATTCAAACGTTGCGCTTAATTTTTGCTCATGCTGACTTCACTTTACTTTGGGCACGCATGTTCGGGCGCAAACCAGGTATCCCGCATCTCCGTTTGTTTCATTATAAACGCTATAAACGTTGCCCACTGTTTTACCTCGCTTGATCAGTTGTTGCATTGAAATGACTGAAATGTAGTTAACGCACTTACTACAACGTAGTAAACGTATAGAACGTGGGGGGGCACATATACGCATAACTTACTTCTATTTGTATTATTGCTTAGTGCATCTGGTTTAGCTGGAACAAAAAGGCGTCACAAAAATGTCATATACGTCGGTAAAACCATTCAGTCATACACCAACATGTTGGCATTCTTGCATTTGAGCGTAACCTGGTCGTTTTGACATGCCACATCATAACGCCCTCAGAAACCGAGTTGAATGGCTTGGTGGTGTGGATCACTGGAGCATCCAGCGGGATAGGAGAGGAGCTGGCCTATCAGCTGGCCAAGTGTGGCTCTCGGCTCATTCTCTCCGCCCGCCGTGTGGATGAGCTGAACAGAGTGAAACGACTGTGCATGGGTGAGAGAAACCTAACCTCAAACCTTTTCCTTTTAGTCACTTTAGTCTGTCGTTAGCCCATCATATGCCCCTACTATTAGGACACATAACCATGTATGACTGACGGTTATTATTCTTCATTATTATAAGAGTGTTCACATTTACAAGAGGAGGATGTTCTTGTTCTTCAACTTGATTTACTGGACAGAAAATCCTTCAAGACTAAAATGAACGCAGCAATCCAGCACTTTGGCAATGTAAGCTCTTATGCACACAATGAGCAGTGCACACTGTGACCGGTGATCATTTGACAGCTTGATTACTATTTCCTTTCCCTTTTAAATAATTTTTCTATTTCAGATTGATATCCTGATTAATAACGGTGGCCGTAGCCAGCGGTCTCTGTGCATGGAGACCAGTGATGACGTTTATCAGGCCTTGATGGAGCTCAACTTCTTGGGCACCATCTCGCTCACAAAGCAAGTGTTGCCTCACATGACCCAGCGAGGCACGGGTCGTATTGTGACCATAAGCAGTGTGGCGGGCCTCATCGGGGCTCCCCTGAGAGGTGGCTATTCAGCCAGCAAACATGCCCTTCAGGTACCCCTCCGCACCGACCATTTTGGGTTGTACATACATATTTGGATGGTTAGCCCACCTCATGACGTGCTGTAATCTCAGCTTAAATTCTAGTACGACGTGGATCAAAAGGGACGGCAGCAAATCTGGTGATCTTATCATCACAGATTTAACCGTTTTATTTCACTACATCAGTGTTTAATTGGTGGTACAGTATAAAATGAACTTGGCGCATATCTATCCTGTCAAACGATCGCCATCTGGTCGTGGGCGAGGTGGGTCAGCTGGTTGGGAGGAACGTACTGTCAGACAGACATGGATCAACCTCATATGGAGATTTTGTTGGAAACCTTTTTTGGTGGAGTGGAGGACTCGGATTGCTTTAAGCTCTCACCTCCGAGTGAACTTGTCCCTCCTCCCAAATGAGGTCAGGAAGGAAGTGCATATCATACTGTACATATGGACAATAGCATCATCAAAGAATTCCGTCTCAGTGCCCCCCTCATTATTTGATATTATCGAGTCAAGCCCAATAATATTAAACATTTTGTTGCCCTCTTGACTCCATGGGGTGTGGTGAAATCCAGTAACGACTAGAGGGATCATATCTCTCATACATTGTTAATGTGAGCTTTTTGTCTCACAAATCTCTTTGTCCAGGATGATCTTGTGCGATACTACTCCCAAGACTGTTCCAAGACTTGGGTTACCTTCAGTTTTATGACTCGCTGGAAACTGAACTAATTGATTCATTAACTCTGTCTGTAGGGTTTCTTCAAGTGCCTTCGCACTGAGCTGACGGACTATCCTCAAATACTAATAAGCACCGTGTGTCCGGGGCCTGTGCAGTCAAAGATTGTCCACAATTGCTTCACAGAAGAGGTGGACAAGGTAATGATGAAATGTGGTTCTCCGTGATATGGACACAATATTTTAGGTGTTCTTTGCATAATAATTGCAGAAATTAAGGGACTTAAAAAAGGACTACCATACAGGGGGGGGAAAAAAAATCTATCATTTCAAATGGAGAGCCACAGAACAAAGCTGTTTGTATTTATTTATCCCTGCTTGGCGATACCTTTTCTTTCCCTCAGGCTATGGCCAAGGTGGACGACCAGCAACACAAGATGAGCACGAGGTGCTGTGTGCGCTGGATTCTGGTGGGCATGGCCAACCATGCCAAGGAGATGTGGATAGCCGACCAGCCCATTCTCCTGCTCGTCTATCTGTGGCAGTACGCCCCGACATGGGCTTGGTTCCTCACAGATCTGTTGGGCAGAAGAATTGTGCAGAATTTTAAAGCTGGTTTGGTAGGTTACCTCCGCAGAAAAAACACTTCCCCTCCACAGTTTCAGTATATTGAAATGATTTCCAGAAAATATAGCAACATGCAATATTTCTTTATTGCCATATGTAACAAGTACAATGGAACGCTTACTCCCCATTCACTCCTGCAGTTCTTTTCTAAACATAAATTCCAAACAACAATTAGTTATAGTACCTAGTAAGTGCAGTCTTCAAAACAGTATTCTTATAAACATAAATGCTAAAACAACTCTGAACAATTAGTAATATAGTACAAAAGTATGGTAAAACAAGTTACGTGACAATAAGTGACAAGTTGCGTAGTAATACTCTGGCTGTTGGCTCAAAACTGTAGTAAAAGTGTCCGTGTGCAGTACAGTAATATTATATAGATATCTATAGATGGTAGATAGTAGCAGCAACATGTAATGGTGAAGTATAATGATAAATGATAGGTGACCATTGCAGTACAGTCCAGTGAGAGTGCCTGCATGTCATCTAGCTGAGTTCTGAGTGTAATTGAAGGTCTACCCCTGTAAGTCTATTGTAATTGTCATCCAATAATACAAAAGTCAAATAGTCCAAGAAAATCCAATAATGGACCAAAAAATAAAACAATCTAATGTTTTATATCCAATCCAACATTGTACAGTGTATTATGACAGTTCGTTCACACCTGGGATCCCAGGCCGAGTGGTAGACCTGGCGCACATTGTTTAGAGCTGTGTGTCAACAGCTAGGGTTGGCTCAGCTGTTGGTGACCTTGCCTCAGTCTGTTGCGCATAAGAAGGGTGTTGCCTGACTCTGACAGGGAACGTGGATACAACCCAGCGGCCATGCCTGCCTGACCAGTGTGTATGGTGGCCTCTGCTGGACAGCAACTTCCTAGGGTATGCAGAAAGGTCACAGTCAAATGGGCCTTTTGAGTGTCACAGGAAAATTAGACCCGAGTTGGATTGCTGGGGATTGTAAAAAATAAATAAAAACGGCAGAAACTAAATTCACAACAGTATATATTTAGTCCAAAGGGTAAAGTGATGGACTTGAAACACAGTGGAGATGTTTCCTTTCATAAAATAAATGGGGTACCATTTGTGGAAAATCTTCTTTTGCAGGATGTGGACCGTTTGCGCTTGACAAAACCAAAGGGCAGCTGAGAAGCAACGATGGGGAACGATGAGGAAAAGTCATTTGGTTGCGTTCTTAAAGGCCTGCCCTGGATATTGAGACGGGGAACGTCAAGGTTCTTAAACTGATTTAAAGACTCTCTTCACCCGAGGTTCTTTATAACTGTTATTTGGATAATTCTAAGAAAGACAAATTATACAAGTATGCAAGTACAGTTATTCCAAGGTTTACAGAAACACTAGTAATTCTGTATAACCACGGTTTTCTATTCACAATGTTTTTCTCAGTTTCTTTAATACCAGTCCCTACGTGTCCATGTGAGATCATATTTCCAGAAACGCTTTTGGCTGGGTATTATTGTATTTATAACCCAAGGCACACCAGAGCGTGTTAGAGTTTGGGGGGCCTGCAAGCCTACAATTCATTGGATAATCAGTGCACCACAGGTTAAGTCAGTCACCAGCACACACACACTCAAAGAGTGCTGTTATTTCACTTCACAACTTTGCAATAAACCGGATTTCAACACCACTACTGCCTGTGTCCTTGGAGGAGCCCTGGACTAAGCCACAGAAATGGCTTTGTTGCAAGAAACTTTGCGACAGAGGGGTTTCTGGATTTGCAAGAGCATTTTAATGGTGACTGTAGTACATTTGTCTATGAAAACCTAATAAAAAAATGAAATTAAGTCATGGTTTTAAAGCTTGATCATTCTATAGTAAAGCTACTTTCACATTTTAAGTGTTCTGGAATGTCCTTTTTGTTTAATCAAATTTCACAAGTTGCTGTTTAAATAACAGCGACCTAGCTTGGCACCGATCAAATGAAAATGACTTTAGTGTTTGGTTTTCTGAACCGGGGGATTCAGAAATGGAGCAGGGACCCCTATAATGTTTCTTAAACTAAATCCTAATTCATCTCAGGGCTAAGTCTATATTGATAATTCATTCATCTATCAATACATCCAGATTTGCAATTTACAATTGCAATCAATGTATCAGGCTCAAACTTGTTTTAATTTGAGCTCATCCCTTGGTTTCTGCACACAATTTGGAACACAAATATGAAGCACAAAAATGTGTGGGACATCAAAATCGAGGTAGGTATCCCTGTGAGCCAGTAACTTTGTAACCTTTAAAGTCTCAATCACTTAACAGTTCATGTTTTACATTACCCAACAGACTTAATTACCATAATCTCCTTATTCAGTTTAGTTGAATTTAGTTGAGCATATAAACAGAACATTTGGGAATTTTACAGGGAAATGTGACCCAATGTAGCATAGTTTGGGGCTCCTCCAAGCTTACAGGCAGGTTATGGTGTAGTAATCCGGTTTATTGTGAAGGTAAAGTAAAATGGCACAGCGCAGCTGGACCAGGTGCTAGCTAGCATGCTAGTGCTCTCCTGAGTGTGCATGCTGGTGGCTGACTTAACCTGTGGTGCACTGATTGGCCAATGCACCACAGGCTTGCAGCCCCACCCACCCCCTCAGACTCTAACTGGACCAGGTGAGGCCAATTAAGCCAGCCAGCCACCAACCACACACATATCCACATACTGGCTGAAAGATTCAGTCTCCTATTTCATCCAGAGGTTATAATGATGAAACACACGGAAGACGTCACTGAAGATTTGGTTTATTCGCCCAAATCTTTTTTCTGTTTGTAATTGGGGGGGGGCAAAGGATAGTTGAAAAGCAACAATGGAGAGATTCAGTTGCATTCCTAAAAGCCAGCCCTGGATATTGCAATGGGGACATCAAGGTCCTTTTTTACCAAGATAAATGTCAAGTTATTGAGTGCCACGGAAGAAAGCTCCCCAGAGTTGTTCATAGCTAAATGGGAAAAAAAAGCTTTTCACTCACTGGATGAGCCAAACAAAGACTTGACACACTATGGAATATAAAAGTGCAGTGCTCCAATGAGTGACATCTTTACAGTAATCGTACCAATAATGTATTTTGGTCTTATCACGAAGAAACACTCACAAAAGGGGGGTTCTCAAGGCATTTTATTATAAGTATATACAGTTACACATGTAAAACCAACAGTATACACAACTTACCATGGTAAATCTTCATTCTAAGTTGTAAACAAGTGAATTGTAAACAGAACAGCAATTATTACTATAAGCACATTACATATGACATTACAACAAATCCAAGGCACAGCCTTGAATTTAACACTTCCTACTAACGGCAAAAAATAATGTCCCTTAGTGGACATTTACAGTAACACCTGAAAGTTCTGAAAAGCATATGAAACCCGTGGTTGCTGGTACCTCAATCTGGGGGGGTTGGTTGGGGGTAGTCTGCTGGTACGCAAAATTACCTAAATAAAAATGTATGTGCTTTTGTGAAAACCAATCATTGGCACAACAGATTAATGAGCTGCAAAGCAGAGCTTTTCTTCCTCAACTCAATGACTTCTTTTTTTTCACAAGAATATTGGCGATGCCCTCGTGTCACTCAAACACCATGCAGGTCAAATCCAGGCGACATATGTGCTCCTCGAAACTGAGTCATGTACTAGCCTACTGTGTTGTTTAAAACATGCCGGAGGCTGGTCTGTGTGACGATTAATCATAGGAGTAGGTGCGATTTGTTTTTTTAATGTAAATGTGCCACCGACGACTGATTGCGAATGTTTGCATATTGGCAGACCAACATCAAACAAACCCATAACATTAGCAGCAGCTCCGAGTCTACCGTCCTCAACAGAGCTCGTTCTATTCCACGTAGGTTTCGTGGGGCAACCATAGAACTAGAGTTATAGAGCATTACTAAAGGTTTTACAACCACACGGTTGCTGACTTACGGTTTAGACTTTACACCTTGAAATAACAAGTTGGCGTACGTATTGTGTGTTTTCCCTTTTGTGTGAAAAGCGGACAGAGATTTGCAGAGGCCCCCTTAGCAATAGTCATGAGGTGCAACCATTTCTCTCCCAGGCGGGGACAGAGAGACATCCTTTATGTTCCTAAGGCGAAGACCGAGACCCACGAAGAGGCAGCTTTTAGTGTCTACGGTCCTCACCTCTGGAACAGCCTGCCAGAGGAAATAAAGGATATCACAAGCTTTCAACATTGTGAAACGTCTTCCATCGTCCCTTTTCAGTCTCGATTTCTTCTAATCAAGGAGTGTGTATTTTAGTACCCACAACTCAAATTCTCCTCCATCATTCAGAATTTGTTTTACTGCCATTTTAAACATGTACGTTGTATTTCTTGTTGGGGAAAAAAAAAGTGATATCTATAAATAAAGATTGATTTATTGATATAGAGATGCGTATGTGTATAGCTATGTAGGAGTAAATGGTATTGTGTTGGTGGGGGTCACAAGCAGGGAAGGTGCAGTGGGGCAGAGGAGTAAATGGGATAGCCCAGCGGGGGGTCTGCCGCCTGCACTGTGAGGTTCCTCAGCATGATGGGATGTGCTTGGATGCTGTAGCGCTCCTCGTCGTCGTTGGTAGCGTACAAGAGCTCCCAGGAGAGGTTGGCCCACTGTCCGCGTACTCCCTCTCCATTCAGACGGCCCACCTGTATGAGCTGATCCTGCAGGGACAGCACCCGTCCCGTGTAGGTACCCTGTAAACAGTCGCATTTTGTACAGTTATATACATTATATATCCTGTCCGCTGCTAACCCTGACTCTCCATGACAGATGGCAGCAACTTTTGGTGTAAAAGGTTGCTGCAGCACAAGCAAATAAAGCCCCAATGATCAATGATAAAATGACGTATTACATGGCCATTCACACACCACTGCAATTCTCCTCGTGCCTATAATTGAACTAGTGGAGGAATGCCTACCAAGTGGGCATAGAAACATCCACAATGCTTTGCACGCCGTTGGGAAAAAAAGCTAGAATTGTTGACAGGGTGGTTTGTTTACCATAGTGAGGTCATGTCCAAGAGAGAAGAGGAACGGTTTCTCCTGAAGGACACTGTCGTGCCAACCTCGCTCTGCTCCCAGACCAATGTACCAGTCCCTTTCATACTCCTCCAAGGTGCTGAACAATTCCTCAGGGCCCTCCATGGGCCCCAGGCTCGCTTGATCAAAGAGCAGCTTAAAACCGAATCTGGGGACAAAGGAAACAAAAAAAAAGATACAAAACACGTGAGATACAAAAAGTATTGTTCTGCAACGTGGCCAAAATACAGTGTGCCTCCCTTGACCCCCTTTCACACCTAAAGGCCTTTAGAGTGAGGTGGTACAGGTCTTTTCTAGCAGAGAGCCAATCGAGACCGTCCGTCCATGGAACATCCCCGCAGTAGAGTCTGTACACGTAGCTGGGGCTGGTGAAGGATGACTCGGCGCCCAGGGAGATCAGGCATGACAAAGCCACGAGGGCATGCAGCTCCCTCAGGGCCTCATCCTCCTTCAAGGCCTTGGTCATGTCGTCGCAGGCCTCGTCCTGCACGGCCGGTGCAAATTGTCCAAGGTTGAACTGGAACCATTCCTCAGGGAAGAGGTGCCTGAGCTGCTGCAAACGGGACGGCAGCAAAGGGGCCGTCCTCCATCCAGTGGACAGGTTGAACACCTCTGACCGGGGACAGCTGAAATGGAGAGGAGGGAGGGACCCAGAGCTCTCTGTGAAGACCTTGGCACTTTGGCCCTTGTCCACCGCTGGCAGCCCAAGGCCAAGCCCCAGAGGCTGCAGTGGCTGCAGGGCTGAGAGAGCCATGTTTTCAAAGAGACTGTCCATCTCAACAGAGCCTGGTAGAGAGGGCCCGTTCTGCAGCACGGCGTGTCCCAGCTGGGCCTCCGTGCTCACCAAGGCCACAGTCCGCCTGGCTTGTTGGGGCCCAAACAAGTCGTCTTCATCCGACCAGTCTCCAAAAGAGGTCAGGCTGGAGCTGTCCTGCCTTAACTTTAGAGAGGACACGTTGGACTCCATTATAACAGTCTCCACACGCTGGTTGCACGTAGATTGGGCAGGCTGGGAGGATTGGGACTTCCTGCCTCCAACACCCGGCCCCTCCTCGGCATTCCAGGCAAAGCCTTTTCGCTTCTCCACACAATAGCGCAGCAGCAGGAAGACCAGCGCCTTCATAAAGTCATCCTGGAGTTTCCTCAGGTTGTCGTGAGAGTCAATGATGCCTGACAGCACATTTCGGGCATCCGAGTACACCCTCACTGGGAGGGTGGCACAGGGAATCAGGGCGTTCCCCCAGTGCTGGTTGAGGCCCTGGGTGAAGCCTAGACGCTCAGGTCGCTCAAAGGCTCCCTCGAACACCTCGTCCACACGCCGCGCCTCCACCGTGTGGCAGGAGGTCTCCTGCAGCTCCAAACCCTGAAACACGCGACAAAGCGAATAAAAATCATCACACTCTTGCATGCTTGCCCTAATTCTTGCGACCTCCCGCACACTACCTTGATGTTGACGGTGCAGTAGCCATAGCCTCTTTCCAGGATCATTATCCAAACCATTCGGTCCTGGAAGCGTCCGAGGAAGTGCGAGCCCGGGGATAAGGAGCCTGCGTTAAGAAGAGAGAGGAAGAGCGGGGGGGGTGATATAAGCTATCCATTCCTTTGTGTGTATTACGTAGGGGGATGTTTTGACGTGGGGATCGAGGGCAAGGAAAGCAAACAAGCGCATGTAACACACACGCCGCCTAAGAACAAGCCCCCCTGGCCATGGAAGCCTTTCATTTTGCATCAGGAGCGAGTCTCTCCGCTCGCTAC
>OMOU01042377.1:0-13062 GCA_900312585.1 Malacocephalus occidentalis
CAGCATTGACCGACAAGAATCAGTGATTCTGAAACAGACACACACACACACACAATGTCCTACCTCAAAATTGAACTATCCAGGAAGTGGATTTCAAAAGTAATGAACCAATAAATTATAGATTATATATAGATGCGTTCGTGTGCGTGTGCGTGCGTGCAAACGAGTGTGCGTGGTCGCGTGCGTGCGTGGATGTGTGTGTGGATGTGTGTTCTTTGTGTTCATGGAAGTATAGGTGTCTGTTTATGATTATTTGCACTGTATATTTGTCCATCCTGATTATTTCCGGTGCAGCAAAGCCTGGAGTAGTGAACACAGAGCAGTAAAGGCTAGAGTAGTGAACACTGAGCAGTAGAGTAGTGAACACTGAGCAGTAAAGCCTAGAGTAGAGACAGCTTTATTGCCTTCGTTTTTGCAAAAAATGAATATGCTTTTGTGCAATCGCTGCCTAACATTCAACATTAAACATTAAAATCCCAACATTAAACATAAAAAATGCAAAGAATTCAAAAAATAGATATAAACGACAGATACAATCAGCAATATAACGGCACAATTTAAACCAAATAAATTATGTGCATTCATGTAACGCAATAGTGTCCATGGGGGGTGGGAGTCAATGGGGCTAAACGTTAATATAACGTTAATATCGTGTCCATAGGGGGATGTCTCATCACGCGCGTCCGATCGTCTCATTTGCATGAACCGACCAAAAAAACGAGATGAAGATGAGCACTCATGACTCAAGCTGCAGTATCAAAGCTCGGGCGCCCGCGCTTTGATGTTGGCGCCCGCCGAGCGACGATCGTCCCCTTATAGTGGTTGGCTTTGTATATTCTGGCAGTGATCAAAATAATGTGTACTCATGTAACCCCCCCTCCTCGAAAATATACACGAAGTAGGCCTTTAAAGGACCCTTTAAAGGACTCCTCTTTGCGTATATTATATAAAATGTTTATAGGGGGGACCAAAGACATTTTGGGCAGATTTGTTCTTTAAAGGGCTCTATTATACCCCCAGGTGTGTGTGTGTGTGTGTGATTAGCCATTCCAAGCGCTTTCACAATCTCTCGCATACGTTATCACATGTGGGAGGGTGCACCCAAACAGATCTGCCAATCAGTTGCTCTACAGTCCACTAGGTACTGGGCTGATGATGGCAGCAGATGCTTTCATCCAAAGCGTCTCGCTATTGATTGTAACTGTTAGCTGGGTGCTGGGAGCCATCTTGTTAGAGAATATCTACACGACACTGTGCGCTGTGGTCATCATTGAGGATCGAACCGCGCAGTTCCCTTTTGACTGGGAGTCAATAGCCACTCACTACACTATATCCTGCCCCTGTATGTTAAGCGGGGATGTGGAGTGTGTGTGTGTGTGTGTTCATGGTGGCTGCTTTAAGCCCCAGTCCCACCAAGCCCCGTGCAGGCTAATCAGCCATGCGGGGCCAGGCGAGGCGGAACCTGCCACACACACTCCACACTGAACTACACAGCACAGTGGAAAATAGGAATGGATGCATGGGCTAATCCAATACATAGGCCTAAATATCACTGATGAATAACAATATTCACAAAAATGTGTTGGACCTCAATATTAGGGCAATATGTATTATAATTATGATTACAATTCTTATTATGATTGTTATGATTGTGAGTGTTAGGATCATTATGATTATGATTACTTAAAAACATAAAAACATTATGATTATTATTATGATTATTATGATTATTATTATTATTATTATGGTTCTGATTGTGATTATGATTATTATTATCATCATCATCATAATCGTCATCATCATCATCATTATAGGGATCCAAAGGTGTCTTCGGTGTTCCCCATCCTACATCCTAAGTCCTATAAAAAAAATAACCGCGTTTCTTCAGCTTTGCGGCCCAAACGCGTCCGGGCGCGTCAACCGATGCCGGCAGCCCAGGTGCTGTGATTTCAAAAGCCTGCTGCTTGCTTATGCATTCTGTGTGGCGGCGGTGACAGCGCGACAAATGGGGTATATGTGGATCCATTGTAGGCAACACACACACACAGTCTATAGCAGCTGCAGGGCTCCTCACATTCAATCCCAAGTAACACCGTCCAACACAAAAGTGTACATCGCGGGTGTTCCTCTTTTCCTATTGTGCCATTCGGTGGGCACAAAAACGCCAGCGACGCTGACTCTGCAGAAGGGGAAAGAGCCCTTACAGGATTCATTTAAATACACGCGATGATTATTCTCTGCAGGCGATGGTTAATTACCACATCATAATTAGGATATTGTCTCGCAAACGCCACAGAGCGGCCCTCCGTTCGTCTTGTGGGGGATTAAGGGCAAGGCGGGTGCATAATTGAATAAATTGTGGGTTAGTTATTATTGAGCCACGGAAAACGGACAGAATCATGAATATGATTGAATGAGAAAGCAGTTTGTTTCAGTGTGTGTGTGTGCGCGCGCGCGCGTGTGTATGTGTCAGTGATGGTGACATAACGTCGTGTTTTTAGGATGTCAGCTACCAGGCGCGACCACAATTTTACTTCTTACAACTGTAATGCTCTCCAAGCTGCTACAATTGGCCCCGACATGAACACAGTGATCTATGCCTGCGTTGGCCCCACCTATTACACCTCTGATGAGGACCCATGTGTTTAACCTACAGAGGCAGTTTGGGGGTTCGGTTCACCGTTACACACGGCCTTCATAAATAAACGTACATCTCGACATGATGACAGAAGGCGGTGAGTGAGTGAGTGAGTGAGTGAGAGGTGCTTACACCACATTTCTCTATTAGTAATTAAGCGGGGAATATATTCACCCTGCTTCTGTTCGCGCCGCTGGCTGCTTTGTGTTCATATTTCACGATTGTAGACCTTAATCAAATAATTGTCATCACTCAAGGGCAAAACCCTGTCATAGTCTTGGTCGTTATGGTCTTAAATCTCCCCAGAAAGACTATTATATAGCGCTGAGAGTGCATCCTGCCTTCGGGAACCCCATCATATGTATTGATTTGAATATCCGTTGCTGTATTATACTACAGTCTGCTGGGCAGATATTTGCCGGTATATGCAGCTGGGATTCATGAACGCTTGACATGATGCAGACCATAATTCCATTCAGGTGAATCCTGGGGAACCGTTGCATGCATGTTGCACACATCATTTGTCATGGATGTGGACCGGTGTGTTATATAGTTGACATTTTTTATAGTTGATTTTCTTATATCCTCCTTATTCCCTTCAAACATTGTATTCATTTGCACATCTTGCATTACTCAACAGACAGACACACACACACACACACCAACCGATGATTCTCATAAATAATGTCCTCCCTTTAAAAATGAATCAATAACCTATAGTCATTGTGAATTACGATCCCCTCCTATTGTTTGGCACAATTACGGCCCCATTCACAAGCCCTCCTTCCTCGAACACATATGGCACATTGATTGAATGCAGACTCTGTGATCATCGTAGAGGGATTCTCTCCTCTCCCAGTCGCCGCATCCCAGGGGTGTCAGCCAGCAGCCAGGCATGTGGTGTGTCGTTGGTATGTGTCCAAAGGTGAACCCGTGGAAGGAAACGACACAGGTGTCGCTTCCCTCCCTGATGCCTTGTTTCGTCTCGGGACATGGCACATAATAGGCAAAAAGCCAATTCCTACAAAGGAAAAGGCAAAAATGTTAGAACGACACACTATGGCAGGGGGCTGGGCAATATATTTATATTATATTGATATTGTGTTATGAGACTAGTTATCGTCTTAGGTTTTGGATAGTGTAGTTCAATAGTTGCCGTGCGTTGTCATTGGAAGCCGGCTCATCTTGGGAAAGGCACATTGCCAAACATGTCCACCTCCCTGTCTAAATGTCTATATAGATCAATGTCAATCGTGGAACAAAGTGGACCCGTCTAATTCACTCACTGACTCTGCCTGGAGAGGGATTGATTATAGTGGCGTGTGTTCGATGTGGAAAAGGTCCGGCACATCTCATGAGACGGACGTTCATTACCGCGACCGTGTGTGGCCAGAGGGGCTGCTTAGCGAAGAAGCTGGTTAGTGAAGAAGCTAGCTAGCGTCCCCCTCGCTGCTCACACTCAGTCAAGCTCCGCTAGTCTGAGGGATATTCAGCAGCAACGCTTCACTCTTCATACACACACAAATTGAAACCGTTATTTTGACATTCCCCCCTCCCCCCCACCAATACATGTGATGCACACTGCTTGCCCGCCAAACGTTATTTTCTATGTCCACGGTTTCATTGATCTACTGCCATGAAGAATCTTCCCACGGAGTGTCACAGATTGTCTTGAATGTTCGAACCCCCGGAGCGGTGTCAGTGAAAATGAAAGGCTGTACGAAAAAACCCACCAAGATGATATCTAGCAACACATGCTATTTGAATGTTCTTGAAGTGCTATGATCGTATTTCCAGGTTCATGCCATTCCCATGGCAACAGTAGATCTACTGTGCTACATTTGTCAAGGAAACAAAGATGTTTATGCTGTTTTTTTCAAATAGAGACCAACATTATATGATGACAAGGACCAGATATGCTTTGTTGGTACATTGTAGATAACTGACTTTATTATGATTCTAGTATGCTTTTAAACACTATCTAGAGAATTCCATACATTTTGATGTACTGATTAAAACAATATTTGTCTGTAATTCAAATGGTTTAAACCACATTCACTTTAAAATGTTCAAGTGGCAAATTACTGCATTGTGAGTTTTTGTGTGGGTGGCCACTCCTACTTGTGATGTCACTCTGTCACAATGACAGTTTTAGTCACATGACAATGTTGAAACGGCTTGTAATGGCTAATCCCACTCACACACAAACAAATCCCATGGGGCTGATGAACTTGTCCTATTTAACAGTGCTCTAGTCCAATCAAACAGCAGGCCTGCTATGCTCTACTCTCTACAGAATACGACTTAAAGAACATGGGAGACCTCAGTCGTGATGGCTGTGTGGTGCACCACACACACACACACACACACACACACACACGTGCACACACGCAAACACACACACACAGGTCACTTTAACTCTTTAAAGGTGATCGAGCCTTTGAAATTGTGGCACTCTGTGGAACACACTTCCATTGGACTCTGTTGACACTGACAAGTAGCTTAAGACTCATTTGTTCACACTGGCTAGCCTCCAGTGTCTGTAATTCTTTAGTTTTTTTTTAATTTCCTTTTTAATTTGAATTGTTTCTTACAATTTGATGGTGTTATTTTAACTACTTTGTGACTTTGCCTGTCTTTCAATAATAATGTATAGAAAATTGGAGGCTAAATCATCACACGTAGGGGTTGTGCCAATAAGGGCTAACAAATAAGACAGCCAGACACGCATATATTGAGGATGAAGAATTGAACAAAGGGAAAGGGGAATTAAACACAGTCATGAATAATGTATCAAAGGACATGTTGCTTACATTGTTGTCAATTGGGGTGGCACTGGGTGGGATTTGGGTACAATTGCAGAGTTTGAATGACAATTCCGTGTATTTTTCTGGTCTAACGCTACACACATTTCAATACGAGCGAAGACCTCTGGAAATAGACACACTGTTCCCCGTGGTGCTGCAGTTGATGCCCTTCGCTCGATGCCTTTATCTCATCTCTGGTTTCTTCTGATCCTCATTTTCCTCCCCATCGACTTTACTTTCATCCATCCTCGCTATCTTCTGTTCGCTCATCTGCAGTACGTCGGCCTCACAAACTCTCAACACAGAGCATTATCTCGCCGACATGAACAGTACAGTAGGCCTACTGGCAATTTCCAGTTGGTGTATGCTGGTCATTGTACAGCATGCTGCTTTTGTTTTGTTTTTTGTTTGTTTGACTGTTGAGGAAAAGTAATGTAAAGTGATCAGATGCATTGGCCCTGAATTGACCCAGTATTGACCCTGTTGTTTAAAGTGCTCACGCAAAGTTTGTTTAAAGTGCTTGCAGGAGGTTTATTGCTGTGTTCCCGGCCTGATGAGAGGCCTGGGGGCATCCTAGCAGATGACACAAAGGTTGGAGTTGATAGGAGTTCTGATCAGAATATCAGGTCTTCATATGCCCTGAACGGAGGTTGCTGGTCACGAGGGATGCGATGTGACAGGGTGTCTGTGATGGCGCGAACAGAGGTTGTTTTCCTCACAAAGGGTCAGACTAAGATAAAAGTACAGTGATGATCAAAAGGTCAGATAAGGTGATGAAAGTCATGTGACATAAACTCTATATCTGGGCTGACGGACTTTTAGTTCGTTGACACTTTCTGCATAGCACCCTGTGTGTGACGTAGAGAGTCTCCCGATGCATCGCTTCTCAACCCTCCATTGTCTTAGAAATAAATCCTATAATTTTAACCTGCAGACTTGGCATTCTCGTCTTTTTATACGCAACAACATGACACGAAAAGATAAAAATGGTGAGTTTTCTGTTTTATTGTCGTTAAATATATTTTATTTGGGGGGGGGTGATTTGAGGTGGCGGTAGATGGGTGTGTTTAGCCTCGTGATCGACCGCTCCAATAATGAAGTTGTAGTTGCACTTCTGACAACTAGAGGGCACTGTTGCTTATATAGTCTTTAGCCGCATCACTGTGCAGTATAATCAGATTTTAGTGTCGTTCTCTCTCTCTAGTATGGGGTATTTCATTGGTAGTCTTGCTAAATCACAAAAACTGCAGCAACCTGCTCATGTCTTGTAGTACTGTACTGCCCCAAAGTGAATCTATCTCTAAATAAAGAAATGAACACGCCTGTTCTGCGCAACCTGACCTTGGTGCAGCGAACAGCGAATCACGACTGAGCTGAGTGGGAAGTGGGCGGGACTTGCAACCGGATGTTTGGGTTATTTTACTCCGTTATGTGGTGGCAGGTTTTGCATTGCAGCAAATCTATTGTGATCGACGAGTTTAGATACATACTGGATATATGCCGGAAAAGCTGGAGTCGCACCAGAGGCACGCAACAGGTACGGGAAAACCATAGTTTTAACATCGTTTTAGCATTTGTCATTTGGCTTCCGAAACCGAAACGCTATGCATCTTCCCCGCATTTGCTTGCGTTGCCATACACTGGACACAGCGCTATAATGCAACAATTCAGTTCAACTGAAAAAAATACATCATGGTAACAACAACATGTTATACGTATAAAACAAAATGCAGTAATGACATACACACACGTTCACATATAAATATAAGCTTGTAATATGTACAAATATGTTGCTATTATGCATTTTTCTCAAGAAACACACATATATATATTTATATATCCATATGTATACGTGTGTGCGCTTGTGCGGAATGGTGAACGCCTTTACGTCGCCGCCGTAGTGACGTCACGCGACGCGCTACTTCGCGGCTCGCCTCGAGCCTCGTCTTCTTCACTTTCGCTCCCCCGGCTGTCGGAGTGTAGCTCTGCGATACGAGGTAAATACGTGGCCCGAGTCATGGTCAATATGTCTTATATATGTATATATTTATAGATATATATCTTTATATATACAGAGAGAGAGATATATATATTTATTTTTAATTTTTGTAATTTTTGGAAGCGAAATGCGCGCCTCTAAACGCCGTTTGTCGCGCGCGGTGTGTGTGTGTGTGTGTGTGTGTGTGTGTGTGTCGGTTGGTCCAGAGCGACGCGGAATTTGGATCTTTGAGACACACACACACACACACGAGAGATGTTGACGTTTGTTTCTCTCCCCCCGCCATCCCCGCCTGTCCCTCGAACAACAGATAGGATGACCTGGTGGTGGCCTTGGTGGTGGTGGTCGTGCGCCTCTTTCTAACAGGCTCCAGGGGGTCCTGCGGCGGAGGGCGCTGTCGAGGAAAAGTAGTAATGGCGCCAGAGGAATTTAAAAGTCATTCTGTTTCGAGATAAAAAAAGAAAAGGAAAAAAAAAGAGCCCACCCGCCGCGGGATCAGCCGTCGCCATCACCGGAGGAATCGAAAAGGTATTTCGTGTGTTGTTGTTGTTGTTGTTGTCGTTGTTGTTGTTGTTTTTGTTTGTGTTCATGAATGTTCACGCCGTGATCACAAGCAGAAAGTGTATTTATTTTGTCGTCCCCTCCGTTCTTAGACATTTGTCCAGTAATTAATTATGGAGAGTGTCACCATGGCAACGACTGAAGTCACGTTGGCTGTGAGAGGAGAGACGTCTCCAGGTATGTGGTTTGCTGATGCCGGCTAAAGATACCGCTCCACCTCCAAGGTTTGTTGTTCAGATCGTTTGTTGACGTCTTCCCTTTCCTGCCCCCGCCCCCTTCCTGTGTCCCCTATGGGACCCTATTTCTGATGTCAATGGAGGGTGACACAACTATTATTATTTGTAAGGGACCGTGTACAATATTAAACATGCATGCTACCCTTTGATGTCTTTGTACCAGAGTTAGCCAGGGCAAATTTTCACCTGCAGTCCCCTGGCAGCTCACAATTAAGTCACCACACACGCACACACACACACACACACACACACACGCACATCTTAATGATTATTTCTCACAAAGTTCCCACGCTGGGAGGAGCTCCTATTGTTCTTCTATTGTACTCCGACCATTGTAAGGGAGGAAGGCTGTCCAGTGGTGCAGGATAGGCTTTTGTTGACCTTCTATAGACATGAGTCCCGCATGCAGGGATAGACTACATTACATTACAGTTTAGGGCATTTGGCAGATGCTTTTATCCAACGCGGCTTACAAATAGTACATTTGTTGAAGGAGACAACAATGTACAGTATCTCTGTGGTGCAAAAAGATTAGAGTAGAGCAGAACAAATTGAATCATTGCTAGATAGGTCGATTACGGCCTATTAATCATAACTGTTATTTGCCAATGGCTACCTAGCACATCCTTGAATATCTAGCTGTGCCAATTATTTCTCCATACACCCCTAGAGATCAAGCCGTCAACCAGAACATTTCTTGTTCTAGAAAATTAATTAATTTGACAATATGTTTAGCATTTCCACTTCATACTGCAAACCCTAAAAGCTGTTACCAGTCCTATATTATTGATTGATTGATATATATATATGTTCTGCAGGTGAGGTGATCGCAGTGGTCGGTAGTTGTGAAGCCCTGGGGAGTTGGTGCCATGTGAAAGCGCTAACGTTGCAGCCTGAGGTTGGCAATGATGGGTGAGTATGACCGCGCACGTGTCTACTACATACTAGCATGTGGACATTGCGACAATAGGAAGCACGGCATGAAGAAATCCATAATCTCTTTCCAGCACCGTGTGGAAGAGGACCGTAACCGTGCCGAGGGGGCAAGAATCCAAGTATCGATATTTTAAAGGCTTCTTCCTGGGGTCAAAGGTGAGCTTGCCGTGCTATCGGATGGAATAGAATATATGGTGTATGTAATCCTTCGTGAAGCCAATGCGATGGAAACGAGAAATGACATAAGCAACAAATGATAAACAATCATGGGTACAAATCAACCCGTGCGCAGGCACAGAGCGACCAGCATGTTTGAACGTCTGCCAGAGTTTGTTGACACATGAACCACTGAAGTACATGCACAGCTGAGTCGGCAGGAATGGGTGTTGTTTTTTTTCTTCTGCTTAGTACAGTTGCTGTGCTGTTGCCAAATTGTGTTTTATGTGGATAGATCGTGGCATTGGACCTTGTGTTTGTACAGGCGTTGGGAGGTGGCTGGTTGATTAGAACAGGGTGTTGTGTTTGTTCTGCTGTGTGTGTGTGTGTGCGAGACCTGCGTTTGTTTCCGTCGAAATGATCTATTGGAACTGGAACTGACTCAAATCGTTTCATGTGCTACACACTTGGCGGGGGAGGGGTTAACATTTTCTAAGCTGATAAACTTCATGAGGTATTATGCTGTATTATTTCATCAGCACTATACATTCATTCAGCATTCATTAGCACTGCTTACTGCAACGCCATAACCACATTCTTCACATATAACTGAGGGAAACTGTTTAAACAGACACGGAAGTCCTTGTATGCAGTTGTATGAAGGCCCTGGGTTTGTTACTTGTATAGACCTGTTTGTTTAGTTTTTTTCTAAATTGATAGACTAAGAGGCTGAAGTGACCTTAGCAAGAACAATAGCCACTAGTGTGTGACAACCTTTTCACTGTTCCCCACCTGTGTCAAGGACAAAACACCATCTTCACTAGTCTATATGAGGTGGGGGGCTGAGGGTCTTTTTCACTGCGTATACACGTCGTAACTGATCAAAATGACTTGCAAGTTGTTGCATCTTCCGGAGAAGTCTCTGGTGCGAAGGTGAAACGGCAGTAAATATGCATTATGCATGGCCAGTTAATGCATGTTAACTGGAATCATTGTGCTTACATTGTGGAAGATAAAGGTATTCCAATAACTTCCAATACCATGAAACCACTTCTCTACTTTCCAATCTAATGATCTCTTCTCACCCCTCCAGTCCCAAGCAAGGCAATGCACTGAGACAAAAGTATAAATATACAATGCAATACAGGGTGTATATATGTGAATTGACCCCTGTGTTGAATATTGGCGTTTCCAGGGTGCAGGGGGCTCCTGCCAGGTGATCGTCAACAAGTGGGAGACCCACCAGCAGCCTCGCACCATGACTCCCACAGGTATAGCGACCCCGCACTCCTGGACCCCCCCTTGCTGGCCTCCCATCACACCACACAACCAAAGGGCTCTTGTGTTTGTGTTTGCTAGTTTTAACTGTAATAATGTTTGCCGTCAAACATTATTACAGTTAAAACTAGCATAAACGTTGTTTAGATAGTCTTCCTGTTTAGATTGTCTTCACTGTTTAGATTGTCTTAGTGTTTACTGTGTCTTTTATTTCAAAAATTTCACCTGGGCCTGAGAGGCATGTAATTTCATCTGTGCTGTATGTCTAGCACATTTGACAAATAAAAGAAACTTTGAACTTTGAACTTTGAACAAACATACAAAAAACACTTTTTTACAAATTCTTGTTAATTTGATGTGCATTATGGCATGGAGTGTTTGTTTTGTGTTCCCCAAAGTAGTCCTCATGCTTATCAAGTTGTCGATTGTCCATTTTAAAGATCCACCAAATTCAGCCCAATGCTGGATGGATCCCCAACTCATCACAATGTTCGCAATTATGTATAAATGACGGTTTATCTTCGCCCTGTCTAATGTCCTTCGCTTGTTTTCATTACAGAGTCTCACATGAGTAGTGACGACGGCCATTTTGGTATTCACGGTAAGATGTGAAGCCAAGCCAAACATATTTGTATTGATACTGTGGTCTTATTGTGTACATGTTGTTGTTTTGCTGTACGTGCTTGAATAGACCACAGAGGCGTCATGGTAGGACACACACAGGTGTCACCCAGAACACTAAGGCTTTGCTACTTTTATGAACGTAACTAGTGAACATAAATCTAGTGCCCATACATGCATGCATGAAAGGAGCATTGTGCTTTGTCCTCCTGTGATAACAACAACTTGTCCGTGTCCCGTCCTGCCCTGCCACGCCACCACAGGCGGGGTGGACTGTGTCGACTCCGGGTGGCTCACCTGCCAGACGGAGGTGCGCCTGCGCCTCCACCACTCCAAGAGCGCGCCCGTGTCCATCACCAAGAAGAAGTTCAAGAAGTCCCGATTTAGGTACGTGGGGGGGCCCCCCCTCAATCTTGCACGGTCGGTTTTAACAGAAAGCATTTCAATGGCAATACTTGGACTCCCACGGAGATAGTCATCGCGGCTCATGAATAATTCCCGCCCCCCCAGGATCAAGCTGAATTTGGAGGGCTACGAGGAGGAGGAGGAGGAGGACGAGGAGGAGGACGAGGGGGTGCAGCAGGAGGCCCAGCAAGTGCCGCCCAGCCCCACCACCCTGCACAAGATGGCCACCACCCTGGAGATCAGCATGATCAGCAGCGAGGGCTACAAGTCTCGCCACTCGCAGCCGGACTGCGGCTACGCGCTGGAGCCCTCGCGCTGGACCGAGTACAGCATCCAGACCATGGACCCCGACAATCTGGAGCTCACCTTCGAGTTCTTCGAGGTGAGGGAGGCGGCCTCCTATAGCCTCGTCGTGAGACCGTTCCCGATCTCTTAAGCGGGTTCACGTTCTGTTTCATCGCAGGTTTGGGCCAGGCCTCAAGCTATCCACTTATAACCACCCAGTGCCTGCTGATTGGCAGCTGTGGGGGTGGGGGGGGGCATGGTTTAGGGGCGACAACAGTAAGAAGCCACTGTTTGTTCGGAAACAACAATGGCCATAGACATTACGGTTCATCCAATCACCTGTCCTTCAGTGCCAGCCCTTGTCAAATGACGACTTCCCAGGTGCTTCTGTGAAACAAACGATCTGGCATGTCTGGTTTTGCTGCCTCCAACTTCCTATTGCTTCTCTGCTTGCCAGTTGTCTTTGCCGGAGGCAGAAATGTTGAAAAAGTTAGGGGCAGCACACATCCAAACATTACAACAGTCGCCCACAGACCAGCGTTCACCAATGTTTGTAGGACGGGAAAAGTCTGAACGTATCAGAGACAGAATGTCCTTCATTGAGTCCTTGACATGTATCTGCATGAAAGCTTTGGATAATGCCGTCTGCCACGTGATGAGTAAAATGAGTCAAGCACACACACGCATTGGCCTTATGGGGCGTTTTCAAGGGACAACATGTGACTTATTGCAAGTAATCTCATGCACTTGATTTCAATAGGTTTTTGGTACAAATCTCTTGTGATTTCAATAGGGCTTTTGGTCCGAATCTCTTGTGATTTCAAGAGTGATTTTCGGACCAAATCTCTTGTGATTTCAAGAGTGTTTTTCGGACCAAATCTCTTGTGATTTCAAGAGTGTTTTTCGGACCAAATCTCTTGTGATTTCAAGAGTGTTTTTCGGACCAAATCTCTTGTGATTTCAAGAGTGTTTTTCGGACCAAATCTCTTGTGATTTCAATAGGGTTCTTCGGACCAAATCTCTTGTGATTTCAATAGGGCTTTTGGTCCGAATCTCTTGTGATTTCAAGAGTGTTTTTCGGACCAAATCTCTTGTGATTTCAATAGGGCTCTTGGTCCGAATCTCTTGTGATTTCAATAG